>JAUMHD010014973.1:7492-60420 GCA_032359135.1 Ulvella scutata
CTCAGCGCCCCGCCCCCCCCCCCCCCCCCCGCGGCCCCCGCTCCTCTGATTGCAGCCTCCCTCCGCTTAGCGCTCCCGCACGGCGTACTCCTCCCGCACTCCCGCCATTCCCCTCCCCCCAACCCCGGCGCTGACGGACTGCGCACCCCCTCCACCACCCAACGCTCCCCCCCCCACATGCCCCTGGCTGCAGCACGTTGAGGGTCCCTCCCCCCTGCCCCCCCCTCCTTTCTCTTTGGCGCTTTGCTCCCTCTCGGCCACTCTTCCTCCACCAGCGCCCCTTGCTTCCCGGCCCCCGCCTTCCTCCGGCGGCCTCCTTCCCGACTCCTGGATCCATGCCCCTTGCCCCTCCCGCCACCTTGTGCAGCCACGGGGTGGCCGAGTGTCCTGCTATGGTCTCTCCTGGTGGTGCCTTGCGAGTGCCACCCTTGGTCGTAGCGCAGGCGGCGATGGCCGGCGGCCTTGCCCCGTCCGTGTTGTGCAGTGTTGTTTCACTGACGTGTGGCGCTTGTGTCTAGGGTTTGGCGCTGTGTCCAGAAGGCTGCTTGTTCTGTTGCTGCGTAGGTGCTTGCCACAGGTGCTACTAGGTGGCATGGGTACCAGATGCGGCTTACGATGAAGGACGAGCTGTGGAGCATGTGACTGAAGATGTGTGCAGCTACATGCTATGTTCCACATCGATACTGGCATGCTGTGTAGAATGTCCTCGGTCCTGCCCGGCTGTGGTCAGCCCGGAGTGGAATGTGAACCTCACCAGTCAAGGCTGGGCAGCAGATGCGGATGGAAACGCCTCTGCATCGCCTTGAATCTACACAGCAGCGACTCGTGCAGTGGTTCACTTTCTGTGCACCCGGGATAGCAATGAAACCAGCAGGTGCTGGATTTCAGGTTAGGTTTAGGTTGCGTGAACATGCTCAGCTCGAAAAAGTATGCTATCAGAAAGTACAGAAAGTATGTTTCTGTTCGTTTCAGTTTAGCTAGAGCTGTCACTTCGCATGTGCTGTGGAAGTTGCATCGATAGCGGTGCGGCTCGGTAGCACACAAAGCACATAGGTCTAGGAGCATCTTCAAGAAGCAGAAGCATATAACCACTGAACACAGAGCAAGACGAACATCTGCTGTGTGTCTCGGGAGCAAGTCAGCTTGATCTTTTAAAAGCTTTTTATTGCCACGTGTAACAACCATAGGCACTTGATTTTCAGCAGGCACCCCACGCAGCTACAACTCCCGCGTAGCAAAAAAATGTTGACTACTGGCTAGTGCCACTGACCTGCAACATACCAATCATCTGTGATCTCAACTGCTATCACTCCATCTGTGGGCACAACCACATCACCACCATCTCTTCCATCAACCCAAAAAACCGTCAACCCAAAACACCGTCACCCCGTGATTCAACGGGCGCACTAGTGTGGCCCTATAGAGCACAATGCATACCGCCTCCTGCAGTGCAGCCCTGCCACACCCACATGCAACCAACACATAATCCTTAATCCTGGTGCTACAGACACCACACCCCGACCTCATGCATGCATGGAACCGACACAACCGACATGACAGTCTGACAAGTGTTGGAACCAATCAAAGCACACCCACAGGTGCCATCTTGCAACCACACGAAAAACGTAACCAAGCCAAACTCCACATGACACCCAGATCTCGCATCAGATACTCTGCACATGCGCCCTTCACCTTCACACTGCATACGATATCATATCAATACCACATGTACAAACAACCATGCATGCACCCTAGCATCACACTGCCGCTGATACATGTGCCGCCGCGGCGCTCACTCCATTAACCAGTGCAATGACGGGTCATGACGGGTCCTAATGCATGCACACCTCACATTGCATGCCGTCCATGCATGCATGGGCTTATAAGCTCACTTCTATCACAAAACAAGCGGGCTGCGCGACAGGGAGAGTGTGGGGGGGGGGGGCAGAGGGCCGCATGCAACGCGAGCATGCAACATTGCAACATTACAGCTTGCTCACATGGCGGCGTCCGAGACGTCTTTGTCATGTAGCTGCGCCACTGCAGCCACCACAGAATGCCTCGTCTTCCAATGCTGACTCAAGCAACATGCACCTCAGCCACTGAAATGATATGTGGGAGAAAACGCGCAGCTGCCTGGCCTACACTTCCACATCAGCTGCTGCAAAGTGGAGGCCACTGAAATCTTGCGTTCGCACAGCAGCAGGCACCTCCACAGCGCAGCAGGCAAGCGCCAGGCACTCTGATTCTGAGCTGTAGCAGTGGCTCATCCACTTCCCTTCAGGCCCTCTACAGTTGTAGGGTTTTTCACCCACCCCCGGGGTGAAGATCGTGCGGGGTACACTGAAACCATCATCACATCCCCCCGCTTCCCCCGTCCGCCACCCACCCTTCACTGACACACATGAAGAAGGTTTTATCTATTTGACCATGTGGATCTATCTGCACACACACACACACATGCGCGCAACTGTGGAGAAGCCACCTCTGGCCACTGCCGCCGCCGCCGCCGCCAACACATGCTCGCTAGCACAGTGCAGCGGATTTGATTCACTTCCAAGAACCCAACGCAGAGCAGGGCGGGGGGCTCTGGTCAGGAGGGGCCTGCGGGCTTCATTATGAGCCTGCGGGGCCGCCCGCCGGCACAAACATGGCCCCTTGGCCACTGTTTGCGCCCGGGCCGGTCTGCCCTGCGGCGCGGCCAGTGTGCCCGATATTGGTGGTGGATGCCGCCGCTAATTGATTGAACTGCCTCTGCATGCATGCGGAGCAGTGTTGTGTGTGCGCGTGTGCGTAAATCGACACTGACCCGGCAGTTCTGGACCCGACAGTTCTGTGAAATAATCTGATACAGATTTTGCGAAACAGTCTCAATACGGATTCGCAAGTTCAGCGAAGTAATCTGACCTTGGTCTGAGATTGTCTTTTCGCCCCGGGGCCACACGCGTATGCCCCATATGGCCTTGAAACAGGACATGCTCAACGAGCGGATGACAATGATCTAACCAGCGACATAAGATGCGGAGACACAGCAAAGCATGCACCACGCTGTTCATGCCACGCATGCTGCTCCTGTGCGCTATATACCCATGGTGCATGCCACAGAGGCACCACTCCACAACAGACGAAGAACAGACGAGGAACGCCGCACAGCCTCGATGTGCGGTCTTCTGCAAATTAGAAGCTATGAAAGCTGAGCCATTTCTAATGATGGCCTACACCGCGGTGAAAGGCGCATGCAAGGACAGAGGAGAAGGGGGGTGGGGAGGGGAAGTGTTCGGTTCTGTGCCAATACCAAAAGCGCCCGATCGGTTATGGTCGTATTCTATGTGTGTGTGGGTGTGTGTGTGTGTGTGTGTGTGTGTGTGTGTGTGTGTGTGTGTGTGTGTGTGTGTGTGTGTGTGTGTGCGTGCCCGTGCGATGATGTCACTGATATAGTAGACTCGCCTACAATCGTAACAGGGGGGAGGGGGGGGGGGGAGGGTCGCACATCGATATCGGCGGTGGCCGGTGCAGCATCTTTGCGGCAGTACTTGAAGCTGCAGAATAGTAGGAGCAGCAGGGCCAGTGCCCCGGCAGCGCCCCCAACACCGTACGCAATGGTCCGCGTCTGGCTGTCACTGTCGTCGTCTACGGCGTCCTGCTCTAGGGCGTCCGTGTCGGCAGCAGGGAATGGGGGAGGGGGGAACATCGGAGGGGGAGGAAGAATATCGTCGGGGTCGACCAGTTCAAACGTGGCTGGGCCTGGCGGGCCGAAGTCAGGGGCAGGCGGTGATCCCACAGAGAAGTTGGTTGGCGGGGGGAACGGTTGGGGGGGGAACGGCGGAGGGAGAAGCAGTTCTACCGGAGGCTCTGCTGGCTCCTCTGCTACAACAGGCTCCTCTGCTACAACAGGCTCCTCTGCTACAACAGGCTCCTCATCTACCACGGGCGGGGTTAAAGCGGGGGGTTCCTCAGCGGGGACGTCTTCATCTACTGCTGGTGGGTCGTCGTCACCGATTCCTGGGATGTCAATCCCCAGCACATCTGTGAGGGTCCTGTGATGTATGAAGTTCGACGGGGACGGGAGCGCCCCTGTCGGTAGTTGGATTCTGGTGGAGGTGTGTGCAATGGAGATCATGCATAGTGCGACGACCACCACTGATGCGACACAAAGCCGCAGCACAAACTTTGAGGTAGACACGCCAAGGGACCGCGACACGCGCATGGCTGAAACTTCTGCCCGTGCTCCTGCTGAAAGATGACCGCTACTCGTGTACCCCTGCAAGTGCTTGAGTTAACGTCACATGGCTCATTCAGGTAAGCATAACTTAGATTATAAAATGCTCGTGCTGCTTTTCAGCTGAGCTGATCTGTGCGGGTGCTGACTTCAGGAGAGCTCAAGCACCACCACAGCTTGTGAAGTGACACCGCGAGCAGAACCCACAGACACAGTTCTCCAGAGGAAAAATACTGAAACACTCGCCCGTGGTGTACCTACGTCGATATATCGCTCGAGTCGCACTACGGTATCGAGGGCGTGGCTGAGAACGAACTTGCGGCAATTCAGGAAGGCCGAAAGCACAGCTGCACCCCGAAATCAGGATTTTGTATCAGACGTGAGTTGCTGTGACTTTGCCCAGCTGTCCGTGACAGCAGCCAGTGGTAGGTAGGCGTGCGGGCAGACTGCAAGCTTCAGCACGGAGCCAAAGCCAACAGCCAAATGACCTTGAAATATAACCTCGGTTTGCATCGTCACTGCGTAGTTTACGGGCCGCTGGAAGCACCTGCCACGACTCCAGCAGGTTCAAAACTCCCGTCGGACGCAAGCACTACAGACTGCATGAAAGTACAGTGTGTCAAAACAGTACCTGAACAGAACGTCAGCTGAGTAGTCTCAAAGCTGGATACTCTCAGATAGCGCTGCGACACAGAGAGTGCACAGGCACCGGCGTTGGGTCACTATACGTGCGGAACAGCTACAAGGAACTGTGGCGTAGTGCAGAGATCAACTTGAACGCAAGAAAGCCCCTTCAATACTTTGGTAAGCAGGCGAACTTCGAGTAGCACTGAACCTCGAGTTGTAAGTGAGCCAGTAGCCTTCAGGAGCGCTAGACCCTGCAACGCTTCAGACAGCAATAATGAATGCAAGCTGCGATACTTCAACCGCAGGTCTGCTTAAAGGTATTTGGTGACATGCATCTGCATGTTGGACACATGGTGTAAGTGGTGTTCAAACATAGGTGCGAATCTCCGAACGTTTCGGGTGCCGACCACGAGCTCGTACCCGAACATGACAACTACCAATGTGCAGGACTGCTTGCTGCTCGGTACGACACTTTGGATGAATAATGTGCAACGCTTCGGTTCGTTGGAGAACTGCAGGTCAGATTTGACAGAATTGTCAGGGTGGTCAGGCATATCTGATCAATTAGCATCCAGGGGCGGGGTACAAGAAAGCCCAAAATAAATCACGAGCTCGCAAAAAGTATCAAGTATTGGAAAAAATTTCCCTACTTTAAGAAACCGTTAGTGGTATGCTAAGATGCAACTGTGGTGCTCGTAGATCTGAGACCCCGGAAATCGGTGAATTTTGAACTAATGAATCAATAATAAACTGTACTCATTTTGAGCTTCCGCCTCTTTGACCTTCGGCGTAGCCCAGTGGCGGAATTTCTAAGCCCGGAACATATGTATACATGCTCTGGGGAGTGCGGGAGTGGTCACAGAACATGAAAAAGCCTCCCCAGGTCCCCAGGTGAGTACCTGTACATACAGGCTATGGGCTCTAGTGTTTACCCCCAACGGTGAGCACTCAACACATGGTCAGCAGCTCAGCCCTCACCCATGTCAAGGCAACACTGTATGAGCAAAGCAGTGTGGAACATAGCAAAGACCTGACCAAGCCTCAAAGACCAAATAACGCTACCGTAGGGTTCCAACTTGCCAAGCTTGAATTGACAGCCCACATGGCTATCTGTGTCACCTCAGCCACATGCATAGATTCTTCACAACCCACTCGTCCAGGCATGCATCTACTGTGCCTCATAATGCCTAGGTTCAGAGCATTGATCACCAGTGTCGCTTAGTTACATAGAACAATTCTCAATATTTGGGACTATTATTTTTTGGGTGTGTGCCCTAACAAATTGACACTGGTGATCACTGGTTCAGAGCTTTCGCTTTCGTAAAAACTTTAAACTGTAAGTATGCATATTGCTCCTGATGAGCACTTTTCACACACAGTCTTGATTTTCTGCTAGATCCACCAGTCCTCGTACTTGGGGAGCCACTGGGGTGAAAGGATAAAAAAATCACCTCCATACAGGATCACGCCAACCCCGGGGAACATGGGCCTCAGCACCCTCTGTATAGAGGGGGGGTGCACGGATACCCACCCGGGGCAGCCCCAGCCAAAACACAGATAGAACAATCAGAAGCAGCAGCACCCAGAGGGGACACAGACTGTGTCACAGAGGCAAATGCATGCGAGCGCTTATGAGGAGGCAGCTGAGAGGGCAGGGGTGCGGGGTAGGGAGCCCGTCTATCTACGCATCACCAGAAAACCGCTTGAAACCCTATTGCACGCGGCCCAGAAGCTCAGGCCCAGGAGGTAAGACAAGAGGTGGCTATCGCGATACTAAGGTTCAAACCCAGAACCTTGCGCAAGAGCAGGCCGCAGCTGAGTTTAAGCTCGTCCCGAGCGCAAAGAAGAGGGCGCCATCAAAACCTCATCTGCAGCCTCAGCCCGACCTTCTGATTGAAGCTGGGATTGCAGTTCTGCCGCTGAGCCTGGGAGGGTGCATGACGACGCTGTATTGCATGGGCTGACTAGAGTGTGTTCACTTTCGGGATGTAAAACTGTTCTTTTGCCCCCATGGGTTTTACTACGATATTCGGACTGAGTTCAATTTTCCTGTCATTTGGGCACACTTAACAAGAACGCAAATGCATAGATGGGTCAATATGCAGGCATACGCTCCCATACTCTCCCTTCTTCTATCGATGCCTTGCAGGCGATGACACGATCCAGTACAAAAACAAGTATAACCATAACAAGAACAATAAAACGGAAACAAGGGTAAAGTTGGCATTCATCATGAGCTGTGCAGGCGCATCGAAAACTGCTCCAAAACAATACAGCCATCGAATCATCTAACGAACCATACTTCTTCTGTAAGTGCCAGTCCATCAGGCAGAGCCAACAGGTCACAGCATCATCAAAGTGTCACCCATTCTGTCGTATCCATGAATGTAAAGGACTGAAGGGGTGCCAGACAAGAACAGGAGCCCCAGCTGACCCAGACTTCAAAAGTTTCATCCACAGCTAAGTATGTCCCGTGTGCAACTGTAGACAAAGGTACAACACGGACCATCGGACAATAGGTCAAGAATGTAAAATAATTGCAAAGCTAGAGAACGATAGAAGGTGCCTCGATCCATGAGCTGCAGTTGTCGCCACAGACCCACTCCACAGCAAAGTCTCCATAGATGTTGCCATCCATGTCCCACACTCGAAGCGTGATGGTCTGGCCCACGCCACCGTTGCCATTGTCGGCATTTTGAGGGCGTGCAAGCTCGTACATGTTGCCAAGGTGGCCGAGAGGGCTTAGGGATTCCCATGCTTTTCCAACCTTTTGGGCCACCGCTCCAATACCTGCAGAAAGTAAGAAAAACGAATTTAGGCATGAGGGGGGAACTAGAAGCCTATGTTATGTCGTGATGGAGGAGCGGCCTGTACGATTTGTGTACACATCATGTGGCACGCGCATGCATGAGTACAGCCTTGCAGCCGGGGGACCGGTCATGCACTCATCTGGGGCGGCATGCAACATGCATAAGAACCCACCACTTCACTTGGATGGCCCAGGAGATACGGAAACACAGTTGAAAACGAGGACAAGTGTTCGTTGGGTTTGGTCTGATGCAGTATGCATGTGTGCGATGTGTGTAAAGTTACAGGCATAACTCCACAGTATGCATGTGTGCGATTGCCTTTCTCCCCTCATGCATGAGGGGGAAGGGTGTTTCCGTGACATGGAAACACGCAAAGTGCCCATGGACGCGCCCTTGAAAGTTCATTATCGCTCTCACTGTATGGAGTTGAAGCATGGCAATCGACTGCATGGGAATTCCCGCACCATTGTCCACATTGTATATGATGGTAGTCGCCCAGAAAGTCCCGCTGGCGGTCCACTTGCTGCCATCCTTCAGCGCAAACTTCGGTCGGCTCTGCTCCCATCTACATGCATGGAGCAGACAACTAATCAGCTGCCAATTACGTAGAGTTATGAGGAAAAAAACCTGCCTGGATATGTATACAAATAACCTTCCTGAGAAGAAAAACAAAGCTGCTGATATTTCCCTAGTGTTTACATGGACAGGACGCAGGAGAGGTCTAAAAGGGACATCAGACATATTTCCAAACCTGAAGTACTGCCAAAGTTGATAAGCAACTTCATACTCTTATGTGCAACCGCAAGCATGAGCACTTCAGAATCCTGACATGCAGCGTAACGCTGAGATGCCATGAGCCAGCTGCATGGTTGTACTTTGTGGACCCCTGTTAACAGAAACAACAAAAATAAAGCTAGTCCAAAGCATCAGCTGCTATGAACGGGACAAGGGCAGGACAACGCACCCAGGAGGAGCAGAGGCAATGTACTTCCACTCGATCTTTCTACCGTTCCAGCTACTGCCCATATCCATTTCCATACCCGCGAGGTAACTGCGGCTCATGTCCAGATGGTATGTGTCATCCTGCGGAAATTAAGCTCTGTCATTGATCTGTTCACGGACATCTGTTTGTTGTTGAAGCGCGGTTCCTGTGCCAAATTCGGTGCAAAAAAACACATGTGATCATTCACCCTGTAGCCACTATACTTTGTAAACTATTGTTCCAATGAACAACACTAACAGAGTGACGTTGAATCCAAGTTCCAGTGAATCCAAGTGTTGTCCTGCTGATGTGTACAATCTCGGGGGTAGAAGGGGTTAGAGGATGATTCTGTCGGGAAGGTCATGTCGTTTTGTTGCTGTCATTTTGCTGCAGTCATCGGGGTGTCGAACCTGGCACCAGAAGTTGTCATCAGCGCAGCTGTCCATTGTGTAGCCGTAGATGATATCTCCAGACATGTCATCGTTTTCATACCCTGCATGTGCAGAAACAAACACTTGGGCCTCGTCGATGCAGACCGAATTTGTTGCTTTGTTCTTTTCCAAATGATACTTGCTGTGAACGGCAACGTAGAAGATGGATTGATAGGACCGGAAAACAGAGGTATCGAAAGAACTCAGCTCCAGTGCACGCCAAAAGATCTATGTACGCACAGCAGATTGAAGCACTGAGGAATGGAGCAGAGCCATGCACACAATGATCACCAACAACAGCATTGCATACAAGGAAGGGCTTGCAGGCTAATGGGAACCACGTGGCAACCAGGAAGGGCTTCAGCCTCAGCACCCCCAAAGGCGGGGCACTACAGGTAAAGCTGGTGAATGAGCAAGTGAAGCTACAACGGTAAAAAAAAACAAGCTATACACAACATGCTAGCACAACCATACATCAAAGAATGGAGGAGAAGCGTACGGCCACCGTCGCAGATGGAGAAGGCTGTGTTGCCAGCACCCACACAGTTCTCCTTGACTTTGATCTCCACCCAACGGCCACAGTTGGCACCGTTTGCAAACTCGCTGTTGGTGTTGAGAGCTACAAATGGCAGGGGGGTACCAGCGTCATCTACAGCTAGCTCTGGGGGAACCCCACAGCCACCAAAAGGGGTGCCCATGCCGTCAAAGTATGTTGCGTGGGCGCTGAACTCCGCCATTGCGGAGCTGAGAGAGCTGATTGCGATTGACCAGGCAAGGCCTGCTGAGATAGAGGTAGCCAGCATGAGAAACATCTTTGTTTGTGATGTGTGTTTTTGTCTTGTGAACTGCTGCTGATAATACTTGGAGTATGCGGTCGATCTATCGGTGGAATTTAAACCGATAAAGGGAATATGAATTCAAAGAAGATTGTTCTTGTAGCGAAGCCTGCACACCAAGTCAAAGGTCGTCATGATGAAGTACAGCGAAGCAGGTGCGCTGCTTGATTCTTGTCTGTGTTTTACCGACATGTATGTGACGCATGCGTTTGAGCGGAGAACTTGTTACATCTTGAACAAATTGGGTGTGAACCGGGCAGTACCATTGCGCCTGACATGCTGCTTCAACGTATCCATCCTTGGCTAGTACTCAAATTCCTCCCTGGTTGCTATTACTGTGTGCAAGGGAGTAGTGTGGGGGCGTGTGTGGGGAGGGGGGGGGAATTGAACCGTACTCAGGCTGTTTTTCTGAGGTCTTATCAAGTTTCCTGTCATGGGGGGAAAAACTAACTAGCCATGTAGACTGCGAAGAGCTAATTGTGCGCACGAGCAGCTACGGCCGGATACAGTGCCGCAGCTGCGTACGTGAGGGTTACGCCACTTGACTCACAGCGTGTAAATCGAACTTGCATGCATGATCGACGGCACGCTGCAGCTGTTCCAACGGCAGGCACAGCAGAACGTGCGCGCAATATACGCAAGCCTGTTGAACATGTAGGGAAGGGGACAATGGATTGTATTTGCATAGTACGATGTCGTTATCGAACCGGCAGCATAAAGGAAAGTTCGCACAGTATGTGCATTGCGTTAACAAAGGCGCCAATGCGGCTAAAAACATAGCGCACTGAGCGAGACAGGCGCAACGGCCCGAAAAGACCTTCAAATGAGATATTTCTGTGGGTGGTGCTTTTTATTTTGCGTGATTCGTCGTAGCTTAACGTTGTGCGAATGTTCAGAACCTGGTCACGACGAACACGGGCAGTTCAAACAGGAGAACAAACCTGTGTGCCTGCTGCACACGAAGACCAACTACTTGCCTGTATAAAACATTTTTAGTGCAACTATGAAGCAAACGGCTCGTTCTATATAGAAGAGGTGTCCCCGGGAACTGCGAGGTTTACTTTGAACTCGACTGGGCCCGAGTTGGGTTCAAGGTAGGTACCTCCCAGTCCTCGGGCTTCAACTCGAAGCCAGAACAGAGAGCGAAGAATTCCAACAAGCAAGGCATAAGAAGATATCATAGCTTACCTTCGTGACAGCTGGAGTCTCTCTCCGTGCCCTTGAACGTTCACGTCTCAACTAAGAGAAGAGTACTGCCCTGTGTTCTAAAAACAGGTTGCAAGCACAATGTCTGACCGCAAAACGAAGTACGCTACAGTCTAAAGCCTGAAATTTTCTGTATAAAAAGGTCTTCGTGGTGGAATAGTGCAAGGTAGGCAGGAACTGATGCGCACATTCGAAGTAATCGAGCCCGCAACGTCACCATGCATGTTCAAACCTAGTAAAAAGCTACATTTGCCCAAAATCTGCCTCAAACCCCCCGCAGTTGTACTTGAACGAAAACCTTCATTGGTGGTGTAATTTCTAGATGAATTTGTGCTCTCATGATGCTGCAAGCAATTCTGTGCTTATTCTATCACGTCATGACAAGTGCCACCTCAAGAGGTTACGCGATGGTGTGAACACGCATTTGCGTTCACCTACTGTCCAACTGGCTGTATACCTGCCTGGCGTAGCCAACCCCACGACACATAACGTAATAGCAGCAAAGGACAATCGAACGTCTTTTGGAAACCCGGCGTAATCGCTCGCATGGTGAAACCCGCTGATTTTTTTTCACACCTCGTTTCGACCACAGATGAAAACAGAAGCATAAGTACTAGTATTGAAACAGATCAATTACTCGGGGCCTACCCCATACTCGGTGTCAGCTTCGGCCTCCGCACCACAGGCGCGGGATGTTTGTACGGAAGGAGAAACCCTTCATGATCACGCACGCATGCGCACCCGGCTCATGAGAAACCCTTCACGCACCCAGTTCATATATATCAGAAGCTCGAGAAAAGACGAGAGGTAGCTCCGGGATATGAAAGATGAAACAAACAATATAAACCGATTCCAGACTTGCACGGCCTTTCAAATTTCCGACCGGTGAAATGCACCATGCTACTGGAAATGACTTGACTGCATGCGATGTCTCGCCACCGCCAACTCTGGCACTGGCAACTTCCGCTATGGGGCCTTTTTCGTCAGTATGTATCGGGATATTGGGGTGGTCCTCTACAAAGACAATCATGAGCCCTTCTGCGCTGGGGTGCAAGTGCATCTCCGGTGATGCAGCTGGCGGGCCTGCTGCACCCCACTGCTGAGACTGAGTAGACATTGATGCCCGGCATTCTATTGTGTGTCTCCCTGGACCGTAGCGTAGTTGAATCTGCTGCTAGTCTAGATTCTATGCTTTCCTCTGTGTTGTGGTTTCCAGCGCCCTTGTCGATGTAATCACTTGCAGGGCTTTGACTTACTCTCACCGTAGAAGTTACGTGTACAAGGATGATACTGAAGCTGCGTACTTTCCCCCTGCAACCTGTTCCCCAGCCCCATCGATGGTATCTCTAGACATTTGACTTAAAAACTGTAGATTACAATCCCAGCAGCATGGCACCAGAAGCATTCAATAATACATTGGACAATACTCGTTATTAGCTTCAACCTGGGCGCTGCATGGCGGGAAAACGCAAGGAAATCCATACACTTGTGGGGGGAAACCACACAGGAACCCAACGCTGAACTTTAGCAGCTGTGGAGCTGCAAGCAAGAGGTGGTGCTTCTAAACACGCGAGACTATGCTGGTGCTCTATGTGCCCAGCGGACCCCCCTTGCACTTTCGGAAGAGTGAAAAGGAGCCCAGATGGCTGCATGAATGCTTGAGGTGCCCTTTGTTCAGACACCTGTACCTTTTGAGCAAAGCCCCCTGTGCAATGTGATTATGCTTTCCCGAAATGCATCAGGGATGCAATAAGGATGTGCAAGAGACATGGATCTACAAGCACAAACACTCGTGTAATGTTGGGACAAGGGCCCAGATAGCGGAAGAAGTACCCAGCTACGGTTGCAATGCAGCTTATGCCGCAGTCGCAAAACAGAAAGAAGTCAAGACAAGAAAGAAACAGAGAAATGGCAGGACTGTGGCTGGGAAAGACTTTCACGATGGTGCTGTTGTGCCATTCGAGTGAAGTGGTGGATATTCTGTGTAAGTTGCTTCTCAATATTGGGGTTCATACCTATTCACTACCTTTCCAGTTTGTAAGGCCGGGGCCTTGGAGAATTGGGAGACACGCTGAGAATACATAGAGCCCAACCCACAGACGCAGAGCACGCACCACCAAACAAAACAAAACATAGACCTAGCCAGAGCAACCCGAACAACGAAGCATCCAACGCCAAAGACACAGAGCAGTTGGAAGCACAACAAGGAACACAGCAACAAAGAATGGGATGCACAGCAACGCAGAATAAGATGCCCACCCCCAAGGCCAGCCCAGGTGGGGAGGCACCGAAACGGTTGGCGCCTGCAACACCCAGGAGAGACTGCGGCAGAGAACCACAGCAGGAGGCAACGAGAGCGGCAGCAGGCCGGCTGCAGGACAGGAAGGGGGCGGACAACATGGCCCAGGAGTTCAGGAGGGTGCGCAAGAGGAGGACGGGAGGTCAAGGCGTTCGAGGAGAAGGGGGGGCGGGGTGGGGGGTGTGTGTGTGTGAGTCTCACCGTCACGTGTATGGGAGATGGCTGTACGCGGGAGGGCATGATACATGGAGGCCCCGGGGAGGGGGGAGGGCGGGCACGTGCGCAGGGGTACGAAGGCGTTGCTGTGAATGTGAGGGCACCGAGGTGGGACGGAGGGCTTGGGGGTCCCGGCGCGTGTGAGAGATCGCCGCCTGAGGCTGGGGCGCACACGAATCTACTGTGGCGCACCACTATCAATGTGACTTTCACAAATCTAGCGTGAAGTCATATAATGCGGAGCAGTTGGTGGCACAGACAGTAGCAAGAGATGCGGCGGGAGTGGGACCCCGCAGGACCTGGGTGGTTGCATGGATGCTATGTGCCGGGGAGACATGTAATGCAGAGCGTGGCTCATGTGCCATGACAGGTGGAGCGGGTGGAAAGTTCCCAACCGAACATCAGCACGAGGATGTGAAATACTGCCGAAACCAAAGCTGGACAACATACGCACTGTGTGACGAAGTAGTGAAGGAATACAACAAGAACTTACAACTTGCAACACAGGCTGGAGGCCCCAGCATCATATGTGACACTTATTTCCTGTGCTAAGCTAACGGTCTGTGACATGAAAGGCTTGAAGGCATGGTAGGTTGAAACCTTCATCACCTGTGCTGCTGACATGTGTTGCCGACACAGGCACACATTGTGTCATGCCCAGCCCAGCCCAGTCATTTCTTCACTACGCAAGGTTTCACCAAGCCATAAGGAAGTTTGCATACACCTAATCTTGCATTGCGGTACAGCGCGTGGCATCTTGGGCAACGCTCCATAGCTCCATATTGTGAAACGCTTGGAAAGTTCAATGCTGCAACCGGGGAGAGTATGCTGATCAGCAGTAGCGCCACTGACACAACTAAAAGGACGAGGCTCTTCATCATAGATGCCTGACCTTGCATGGTGAGGTACCTGCAGCAACGCACAGAACAGGGGATGAGCTGAGGGGACACGCTGCTGCTCTTTCCATACGGCAACACGCAGATGCAGAACACACAAGGTTACATATACGTATTTAAATATGCGTAGCAAGAAATGTTCACAAGTGTAGAAGCGAAGCACGTACCTGTGACTCGACGAATGAGATCGGGACTTTTCTACCCGGCGCAGAAGTGGCCTGCTACCCACTAGAGCCAGACTTTCGCGAGTATGACAACACGTATTTGGCAAGACGCGGCTGCACGCCCAGAACAGGCGAGTACAAGACGGTGTAATGGAAGACGGTCAGATCACTCCAGCAAAGTGAATGCCACGAAGTATGCACCAGCAGTACGACACAAGTAACCCGTCGTCAAGTTTTTTGAAGTGTGTGTTTGTGAGTGCACGTTCATGACGAGCTTTCCGGCCGTTTTTCCACAGCCGTTTATCGGAAACCTGACACATGCATCACTGGTTCACACCAGATCTGGCCAGACCTGGCAACTTGAGGGTGTGAAGCAGCTTCCCGTATATCTGCAGGGCACTTCATGTACGTGACAGAGGCACGGGCAACCTCTGAACTGGGGCCACAGCAAGGGCCATAGTAGGTGTCAGTGTGGAAGGGTTTTGTCACAACTTTTTGGGTGTGGAGAAGAAGCACATGGGCAGATGTGAAGCCAGGCAGAGGAACCAAAACGGCTGCAAAGGATAATGAAAAGGCTGAAAACCCGCTGCAGTGTCGCTATGATGGCTTTGCGGTGAGATTGGCATGTTTTGAGCACTGCGAGGGTTTCATGATGGTGTGGGTTCATGGTGCTGGCTTTCTGGTCATAACTTAGCCCCCCAAATGTTCATATATTCCTTTACACACTTTTCTAGCTGAACCATTGCCCCTTGTGTCTTCGAGAATCTTCGCACGCCCTCTGAAAGTGATGCATAAGGGTTCCTCCCATGTACAGATTATCTACGAAAAACTGGCTTCACTGTCGCAGATGGAAACAAAAGACGAGCATTGGACAAAACTGAAGTTGCGAGATAACTAGCTATAGAGATATTTTATAAGCTAATTACGCGACTCAAGAAATCTTTGTAGTCTTTGCCCCAAGCCTTGTGCAGCTCAATTGAGGTGCACAAGCCTAGAATCTTGAGCTCAACCCAGGCTGGCTCACTGAAACGCCCACCGGTTACAGGATACTGAAAATCGGGCAGAAAACTTAAGATGAGTAATTTTCATGATATCCTGCAGGCGGTGTCCCTGTTGCAAGCCTGTTGCAAGCCTGCAAGGCCGGAAATCAGGCCGCACATGAAACCATACAAGTCTTCTCCTATTCTGCGTTGAGTTTATTCCCCTCATAAGCTTAAATCGGTCGTCATCCGGGAAGATCACATGCAAGTCCCACATACTAGCGCACATAACGGTACCACGGTATGCAGAGGCATGTACTCTGCTGGCAAGTTGGTTTCTGCATGGCTATTTTGTGTCTCCCAACAAGGGCTGATGTTTGCAAACGCGTCATGTTCTCAGTCAGAACCACAGCCAGGGGTTTTTACAAGGAGGCGATGCAGCTATGTGTGTTGTCGAAGTCGGCTGGCCTGTGGTGTTCTGTCGGGTTCTGACCTACCGTCTTCTGGCGGTTCCACGACCGTCCTCTTGAGGTTCTCACTCACGTGCTGCAGCGAAGCCACATTGACTAAGAGACTTAAAGAATGTACTAGTCTGCACAGATACCTGAGAATCCTCGATTTGATCTGTCACTTGTGGTGAGCCCGTCAGTATGCTCTGCACGCCGAGAAGCAGAAATCGATCAGCAGCATCGTGAATGAGTTACGGAGTGACATATCGGTGCGACCATGACCCAGCACATCGTTCATGCGGTAGCACGCTGGTGAACATGGCTTGCATTGTGCTAGGCATCTGAGAGTGTTGATGTGGAACGAAGCAGCACAATGGGCACTGTTACCAGTCAATAAACGTATAGTCACACCGATAGCTGGCCTTTTGTATATAACCACATGGGAATGTGTGCCTGCCGTGATGTTATTCAACTAGGTGTCACTAGTGCATCACATGTTGCAGAAAAAGAATCACTGAGCCACAGCATAGAGAGTAAGCGACTGTCATTGTTACATGATATTCGTACAATAGGTTCTGCTTGATGTGAAGAGAAACTGCTTCCCTGTCGTGGATGTGACCTCCCCTGCTTGTGCCTGACTGCCTGTGCTGTACATCTTGAAACCCATCCTAATTTGCCTTCTGTTACACTTGGCTACATCCCCGAACGGCATGCTGGAACCTCGCCATGCCACTTAAATGCACCACCCGTGCCTGCTGCCAATCCATCCAGCATTCGTTGACTTCTCTCAAGAAAAAAGCTTTTTCTAAGCAGCATCAATGCTTACAGGAATCTCAAGGCAAGGGCCTCTTCAATGCTCTGCTGCATAGTCACCGCGTAGTCATCTTTCCGGGCACAGATCCCTGGTTGCAGCACTCCTCTGCCACATCCTTCCCACACGTGTAGGAAGCACACAGTATTCTGATACCTACAAGCACTAGAGCAGAGGAGCAGCATCAGCGGGATGCAGAGCAGCCTCGCAGTGCGGCGGTACACCATGTGGGTGATGGTGGCTTTGGTGGCGATGGCCTCCTTCTCACTGTTCCTGCTGGCCACTGGCATGCTCGCAGCGCATGCCACCTACCCCACAGTGGACCTAGGCATCTCCTGGGTGCTCGGGGCTGCCGTTCTGGGCATGGTCCTGGAGCTGCCCACCATGTACATCATTGGTGCGCGCCTCCCAACCATGTACATGCATGTATGCTGCGTGGCTACAGGTGCTTTGTGTGACTCGCATCGATACTGGCGAGAGAATGGGCGCTAAAAGTACAAAGACTCACAAGCACAGGTGCTATGTGTAATGATTCATACCATGCGGCACAGGTGCTACGTCTAGTGATTCATACCGTGCGACATCAATATGCATGCTGGCAACCATGATCCTCAAGGCCTTGCAAGGTTGTCCACCCGCCCTCATCGCCCCGGGGACTGGAGCACGCATGCAGCTTGCGTGCCAACTCAGCACTCAATAACAATGAGTTATTGCCTGCCTCTACCTCTTGTGTTACACACAGTCACAGAAACCGCACAAACACACACACACACACGCACACACACACACACACACACACACACACACACACACACACACACACACACACACACGCACGCACACACACACGCACGCACACACACACACACACACACACACACACACACACACACACACACACACACACACACACACACACACACACACACACATCATGCTCTTTACGAGGTGTCGTGTGGGGCGTTCAGGAAAGCAGTTTGGGCACCGGTGGCTACTGGCGTACTCCAAGCCAGCTTCGCTCGTGGCAGCAGCGGCCGCCCTCCTGGCTCTCACAGAAGCCACCCAAGCCCGCACCGTGCTGCAACAGCAGGACATTTCCCTGACGGTATGGTTTGCAGGCCTGGCGAGCTCCGCGGGAACGTGTTTTGTGGCTGCAGTGTTCTATGCGACGCTGCCGGACGTGCATGCATCACTGGTGCGCACCTCCAACCCCTTGCACGACCCTTGGATGTAAGGGTGGTGCAAGCCCCCACCACCCTCACCCCTGCCCCGCCACGCCTGCGTATGCCCTGCCTGCCCGCTGTCTATTCTCACGCCTTAGCTCATGCTCATGTCTGCTGTGTATGCCGCTGTGGCGTATCCGTGTCGCTGTGCTGTTGTCAGAATGGCGCATCCGCGTAATCTTCTGTTGAGGTTGAGTTTCGGCAAACGCATGAATACTCACTGCACCATGTGTGTCAACCCTTGCGGTTGATGCCGGCACCTTGCATCAAAAGCTCCGCACTGTGGGGCGCCATGATGTGGCACGTGCGGAAGCCTGGAGAGTGTGCATACAGGAGGAAGAGGCCCGGCCAGCCTCCTGTGCAGAGTCAGTCGGCAGCGCCAGCGTGGCCGGAATCGGAGAAGCACACCCCACTGTTCCGCCTGTGTCACCTGTAGCCACTGGCTACATGCATCATCAAGGACGCCATCGGTCCTCCCCGGGTAGACACAACCTGTTGCAGAGCACATCGGCGCATCGCGCGCAGCCGTTCTCACCTGTAGCCACAAATGTGGAGATGGCGGCGGCTGCGCAGGCGGGGCCGAGCGCGGTCGCACAGTCAGGCCCCTTGATATCCGCCGTCTGAGTCGGGGGCTTCTACAACAGAGTGCTGCAATGCTCACTCCCTGCAATACACTCCCTGGAATGCACACTCCCTCTGGCACAGGAAAACAGTGTCAGGCTCCAGGCTTAGGCTGGCTATGTTGTGCATTCGATTGAACGCGCCAGCTACAGAACAAGACAGCCTCTTACATGCATGGGCTACCATAGCGAAAGCCCAATAGGGATGGACAGACTGGAGATGCGAAAAGCGGCGCTTTCGCATCTGCTGCGCGCTGTGATGCATGGCATGGCTACAGGTGGCATCAAGCGCAGCACTGGTGGCCTGTACATCACTGGCGCCACCAGTGCTGTACAGGCCCGCCAGGATTGTTCTATCAAATAGTAGTAAATTACTCCCAACAAATAAGGAATCTCCTCACGTGAAGCTATCGGATTCTCAAACACCGGGCACCGTTGTAAGCTGCGCCCGTGCATATGCACATTGAATGGTTGGGAGTGCTCATGATGGTTTCGGCTGAGCATCTCATCTCTACACTCATCCAAAGGTGCTTGATGGTAGCACTCATTGTGATGTGCCATTCGAGTGAAGTGGTGGTTGATTCTGGATCATTGGGTTCTTGCCGACTTAAATGCTTTTTCGGCTTGTAGCTATATAGAGACATAGCGTATGTGAGGGAATAGCTGGCTCTCCGCAGGAAGACATGTGTTACCCATGATTCATGGGCCATGAACGACAACAATTAAGGGCTTCGAATTCTGGGATGCACACAGAGGGGAGGGCCTGTACAGAAATAAACAAACATGAGCTCTCTATCTGAAGGATGCAAATACATTTGTAACTGCGTGTGTGGCGGAGCGTTTCGGTTCACCAGCGCCTTGTTTGGATGTACGCTGGCTTAGTGATTCAGTTTGACACAAGAATGAATCACTTGTTTTTGGGCGCAGTGCAGTCGCCTCAAAAGTTCAGGAGATTCTTTACGTGCTGTTCTTGGAAACAGGTAGTGCGAAGGAGGTCAGCCGCTGGAGGGGCCAAGGTAGCGGCTGCAAGCAAGGCTACATGTTGATGCTTGCTGAAGAAACTACGATATAGCTGTCGTGGAGTAGTTTGTGTGTCAATCATATCGATGATGACGTTTTATTGTCCTATCATTAGCTATAGAACGAAATGCGCTGTCCTGTTTATTTACGTCCCTAGACATGTTCCTTGCAATGCGCTCCGTGGATTTTAGCAACTGCTCATCCGTTTGCTCAGCACGTTGCATGGGCAAGGGATGAGACAGCACCAGGCATGCTGGTCAGGGGTGTACCGACCCCCAGGAGTCCGGTCCGGGGCATGCAAATTCAAAGCAGCCAGAAGCAACCTTGTGCGCAGGGTTCCCCCCACATCGTGGATAGTCCTTCCTGCCAAATCCTTCCCCGGAATGTTCTCACGGAACTCCCCTGGATAGCATTCAACCCTTCTTGCGCATCTCAGCACGTTACAAAGAGAGCCCATGGCGAGACAGCACCCTTTACCAGCTTCCAACCTGACATCCCTGCAATCCTAAACAACATGCCCAGTTTTTCGCCACAGCGGCAAAATTCTGCCGCCTTCCACTTTTCACCTGCTCTCCACCATTCTTCGCCAAGCCTTGCCACACCCTCAGGGTCCCCATTCTTGGCAAAGTCCGTTCACGGAAGTCGTAGTATAGTTTCTTACCCCCCACAGCAGACACAGCACGCAGCCCCACTTACCAGCAGCTGGCATCTGCGTATTATAATCAGAGCATCGCCAGAACAGGGCCGCGTACAAACCGGAAAGACAGTTCACACGAAAGACCCAAATACCTTCCTTAAGACCAGTTCTGAGCTTGCTGAAGTCTGTGTTTTGATGCATCAGCACACGCAGAAACTGCATGACAGCTACCATGCATCTGATCTCAGACACCTGCACCTACCGATGCATTGCCGCATCATGCGGCCACCTGTGCGCTTTCTACAGCTCCCCCCCGGCCTCTCTGCACATCCAGGTTGGCGTTATAGTGGCTAATCAGAGCCACAAGGGTGTCCAGCCTCGGCGTCGCAATTTCCAGAGCCCTCGCCACGTCTGCCACAGCGGCTACCAGCGGCGCCACCTCCATCTGCCTCCCAGCCTCCACATCCTGAAGCATCGAGAACTTGCACGGTGGGAACCTCGCGGCGCACACTGACCTCCACTCTGCCGCCGTGCTCCACTCGTACCGCGCCCCCACAGCCACTCCGACGGCCATGACCTCCTCGGCCAGTCCCTCGATCAGTGGGGTCATCATGTTGGACTTGACGAGAGCGTCCACTGCGCCGTGCGTGAGCGCGTTTGTCGGGTTGATAATGGAAGAGTCTAGAAGCTTCTGCCAGATTATGCTCAATATGTCGTCCTCCTGCACCGCAGCTCCTATCATGAGCTACACATGCATGCGACCAGAAGGGTCTGGAAGGATCTAGTAGTTCCTAGATTGCCGTCATGCTTATTGCAATAGCTTCTGGATTGTCATAGCAGTATTTCTGTTGGCCGCTGCCACACTTCAACCATTCTGGCTCAATGTTTGTAACAGGTCTGACACTACTGTGCATACCCGGTGATGAATGTTTGTTACAATTGTTTGCTTGGGTGTATGCGTGCATGTCATGGACGCGGTGGCTAGGCCTGCACATACTGCATGCCACAGGCCTTGGTAAAAATCCGTGGAGGGCACGCTACAGATGCTGCATGTACAAGGGGCATGTGAGGATCGTGGTGGCCTTGGATGGCCTGTGAACACAATTTCATGACCTGCGATCTTTTATGACTGCTATTTCCAGCAGAAACTTGGCAAAGACTCCCAGCCCTTGGGCCCAATTTGTATGTCCCGGGTTTGTCAATGCATCCCAGCCCCTGAGCTAAATTGCGCCTAGAGCGACTCAGGTGTGAGATGAACGTATGATATCTGTGTGTGCTCTCTTTGCCACCATAAACGGAAACAAAACACCTTTTTGACATCCAATCATGGAGACATTCAAGATGCATGGTATGCATGCATTCCAGAAGAACGCACAATGGAAGCGTTCACGCCTGAAGCCACAAGACCGTTGACAACAGCCTGCAGCGCTTGATACATGCGGGTGCATGAAACTCGGGAGCCGTCTTGACCCCTTGTAGGAACCTTCCCGAACATGAACTTTGTGACCTTGGGGGTGCTGCGGCAGGTCACCTCTGCTGGCCCTGTGCGCTCTGCTGCGACGTACACCACCCCTGAAACCACTTGGTGCCTCTCGAAAGCTGCGAACAGTGCCCCAGCAGGGTCCACGGCAAGAAGAGGCTGACCGTTCAGGCGACGGTTTGTGGTGAGGTGGCCATGGTGGAACGGCAGGCCGTTCTGCATGCATGCGTGCAATTCAGAGACCTCTTTTCACACTGAGAACTCGGCTTTTCGGCAGACAATAGGCGCCTTTTTCGATCGTCAGGTAACAGGTGCTGACAACTGGATAACCAGGCCACAAAGTAGCGCCGGCCAGATATGATTGACGGGTGGCGATGTGATGGATGGATGGAGGTATCGGCCGCGGGATCTGCACCTGAATCGTCACAAGGAGGGTGTCAGGGCCAACCAGTCGCTTAAGAACTGGCAGCGCAGCTGGCAGATGATGAGCCTTAGCGCAGCTGAAAACAGCATCAAATTCTTCCAAATCATCATCTGCACTTGGAAAGCCACTGTTTTATTGGCCCAGCCGAACACTCACTACGCCAGCGCCAGCTGTCGTTGATTGGTGTTGCACGAACGCCGGGTTGGCAAGGTTTGACCGAGAACATCGGAACATATATAGCGATCATTGCATGTTTCGGAATTATTTACTGGAAGCTGCAATACTTGTGCGGCGTTTCGCCGACTCCTAGGGGTGCCAACAAGTCGGAGCGCGGGTTCTATCCAAAGTGCAATTGCAACAGAACAAGCTCTGAGGTGCATTCGCAGAGTTCGTTTCTGCAGCGGGAATACAGTATGGACGAACCTAGGTTAGACGAGTCCAGAACTTTGAATTTGCTGGCCGCAATGTCCTGCTGGCGCGGAATGTCCTTGATAAGTATGCGGCCTGCACGTTCAAACCCTTATCATCGCCTGCTGCACAAATAGGTACTGTTGATCACGAAGGTACACAGAAAAAAGTTTCAATTGGTGAAAACATGTCCTTTGAAGAAGGGAGCACTGTATGGGGCACATGAGGAACACTTGGCGGATGATGATGACGGGGACGACATGTCAACACACAGTTTGTAGCCTCTGGAGAACATGACCAACCGGTATGAAGAGAGCGCAAATGAGAACATCACGAACAACACACAATCTGTGCTGCTCCAGACCTCGTTTTTAGATATTTTTGACGATGCACCTGATGAGTCGACCAAGGCATGAAACCCTTGCACTTGGTAGCAACAACGTACATACAGAGGTCGTTGCGTCGACTTCACATGTAAATTCAGAAGTGCAAAGATACTACGCTTAGTCACATGAGATTAGTACATACCAGCATCTTTGATGTTCCTGCAGGTGGAAGCGCTGCAGCATAGGGTCAGCGACCGGCAATGCTGCTCCAAGAACACAGCCAAAAACTGACCAACTGCGCCTGCACCGAAGATGCACACTGACGGCTTGAGAGCCCCAGGTATGCAGTCAAAATGCCCAGCTAAAAGCATGTTCTGAACACTCTGCACCATCGTGTTCACGTGTTGATCGCTGTTGACGTGAACGGTTTGAATCTGGATCGATGCGCTAAACGTGGTAAGCGTGTCAGAATGTGCACAAGTTCTGACATAAGCTACATCGTTCGTTGCTTTTGCTAACAGTTGGGTTTGCTCACAGGATGAGCAGTGTACATGAGTGGATTGTTCGTCTTAGTCATCAACATGCTCAATTGGTGAACGTTCTGGAACGTTCCGTGTGACTCACAGTTCAGGAATAATCCATTATTTCCACCGCTCTGGCATGTGCTGCGGCAACTTGAAATATTGCCACGCTACCGCACTGCTTCCAGAATTTTCAAGCTACCCGTTATGTTTGACTGCTGTGGGTGCTGATTCTTTTGGAGGCAGTCTCGCTCCGCATGCATTTGGGGGTGATTCTGGATGCATTGAAGAACAGGGCGCAGCTTCTGACCACGAGTGGGTACTGCTGTAAGCTCGAAATCCTCTGAAGTACCTGTGAAGTATGCGTTGACAAGAGGAAGCTTGAGGCTCATGTACTACCTGCATGCATGCAGAATTTCTCTTCACAAAGCTCACCCCATGCAGCCACCCACAGCAGCATCCTCCGCACCCACTGTTGCATTCTCATCCGGGCAAACCCAACAGGCTTATCCGGAAAACCTACTGCCATGACTTCCATCCTCATCTTCACGCTATGAACACACTCGAACCTTGTTACAAGGCTCTTCCAGAATCATCTAAAAGCAATCTCAGCAGCAGCACGATCAACTATCCAGATGTTGCAGATTTAAGTAGTTGCAGCGTGTCTATCTGAGGGCTCCTTGTCCCCACACTTCGAAAAGAACTGCCGTGCAAACACCAACCGATCTAGAACCACATTGATGTGGGCATCTGTGCGCCTCAGAACATTCTGAGAGTCCCCCAGCACCACACCCGACATCTCCTGCGCCACAGACAGCCCTGAAAGGCAGTAGCACGTGTGGTACCAGTCCGCTGCCTTACCGGGCTTGTCACGGAGACCTGCAGTGGCTTGGCAGGCCACGAGAATCCAAAGCTGTAGGCCGATGCTGCTAAAAAAGGGTTGATGCTGTGCTTGGCCACCGTCAGAACACCCGTGCGGTTGCGCTGCATTCGCGTCATCACCGCCACAGCATTGCTGTTGGTACGGTGAGAGGAGCGCCCGTAATGATTCGGCCGCAGAAGATGTGGGGTCGGCGGCGGTGGACGCCGATGATGCTACCTGCACATGCATTATCGTGGTGCGAGTTATCACGAATCGACTGTACATGGATACCAGGATGTCAACAGCCATCATCATCAACAGGGGACACCATCAACATGTCAACAGCACCACAACCCTGAACATGCACGCCTGATGGCGTCAGTCAACACTGCAGTGGTACTTACTGTACATGTTCCTGCTGGGTACTTTGGCTTGCTGAACTGCCTACTGGGCCGCTGCCTATTTCCTGCCTTGCCGGTTCCCCAAAACTGCCTTTTCCGATTCAAACAAAGCACCCAGTCAACACAACTGCACTGCAATACACACTTGCAGAGACACGTACATGTTTACAGTGCGAAGCATCCGACTCATGTACGCTCTTGAGCCTGCCTTCAGCGCTGTCTGCCTGTCCAGAACCTGCTGTGTGAGCAGTGTTGACTTGCTGCTGCTCCTGTGGCACGGCAGGCTGCTGCCCAGTGTGTCTCTCAGCACCGCAGAGGCCAACAGGGAGACACAAGTCCGGGTGCAGGTCAGGAACGTCCTGGTCTTGCAGATGCCTGAAGAGCTGCGTCGCTGCAAACACGTACACGGTGTGTTTGTTACCTGAGTGCCACAGCAAGCTGTTGGTACTCAAATAGGCTAGAAAGGCAGTAGTAAATAGGCAAGAACCCAAACAGCCAGCTATGTGTTACTGCATCGGGGTTACGTAATATCATGTCATGCAGCACAGTATGCCAGTGATGCACACCAATGTCCCCACTTACACAGCGCGTTGATGGTATCGCCGCCTTGTCACATGCACCTCTCTCATGCATAGCACGCTCTTCATGACTGCCTGCCCTCCTCCCCTCGCTTGCTGCTCTGCGCACTTGAACATCAATCACAGCCTTAGCATCGCCAACATCATGTGCATGGCGAGGATGCACAGGCGCTATGTCCTCGCCTGGCGAGCGCAACAGGGAGAACACCGCGCCCTGCCAGAACGAGTAGCAGCCATCTGCAAGCTTGTTTGTGCGTCCATTGAACCCCCCAACTACCGGGTCTTGCCGCTGCACTAGCCAGGACTGCAGCCGGGGTATGTCGACCGCACGGGTCTCCTTCAGAATGGCTAGGGCGGCGACAGCGCAGTATGTGTAGCCCCCATGTGCCTCGCTACCTGGTTCGCCCCCAAAGCCACCCTGAAAGCCGCACAGGTGCTTGCTCAGTGCTGCGTTATTATTACTATTCTTATCATTACCTATTATTCCTATTATTACTTTTTTGCTGCGAAACCTCTCTACTGCACCACCTTTCTAGCGTGCAACCATTCTGTTCTTCTTTTGCTACAGGATTTCACGTCTTCTTTTGCTATACAGAACGAAACTGCAGAGTTGCCCTTCTGCATCGATCAACCGACAGCTGCTAACTGGTCCATGCAGCCCTGAAAAACACCATGCTGTATGGCTGCTGCTAGGAGCACTTGGCGTTGCCATCTCTTCCCAGCAAGAACAAGAAGACAAGTGAAGCATACCAACCCTCGTGAATCATACCAACACGATTTGGGCGCACTTGATTCTGACATGATGTGATCTATGCCTCAGTCTTGATGAAACATAGCCAGCCTAAACTAGTCACTGGACATATGAGCTCCATGGGCGGGGGTGGTGTGACATGTGATGCGACGTTATGTAGGGGTGCTACATGCGTGGATTGGGCATTGTGCCACAATGTATATTTGGTGTAAAGAAATGTGTTTGTTTACATCGACAGTTTTTTTACATTCTGTGTGCATCATTGACTATACTTAGGAGCAGTGCTGAACCACTATCGTTGAACTGGATGTGCGTATTCACACCGCCCTGAGTTGGAGATGTTCTGAACAATATAACAGAGGGAGGGGGGGCGCCAAGAAGAGGCAGACACCGGCATATGAACCGTACCTCGAGATACATGAATCATGACTAGACGATTGATAGATGAATCTAAACAAATTACAATATCACTGGATACATATTTTGGGGTCATGGCATGACACTACAGCAGCAACAAGCGCTTAATAAATGCAGCACCCGCACCTCGTATGTCTGGCACAGCTGAATAAACTGAATAGCATTCGAACGGTGCGCTATTTCATTTGTGTCCAGACACAGCATGTGTGATGTGGCCACAGCAAGATAGCAGGCCCTTACGTCCACCTCTCCGTGGTCGTGCATCTTGAGGCCTCCTTCTGGACTTCCTGTAACGCACATGCGCAGAAGGAATCGTTCCAGAGAGTTCGTGTCTATGATGCTGAGCGCCTCCGGTGTTCCTATGCTAACCAGTGCGGCAACTGCAGCATACCTGCACAACAGCTCATAAATTCAAACCAAGTTAATCAGCTCGAGTTCGGTTATGCACAGAGTGCATACAGCTAAATAAAGCCAACTGTATGATAACCCCACTTCTTCTGGCCCTTCAATCCAGCGAATTCCCATACTCTCTCATGAGCTGATCACTTTGAGGTTGGAACTGTATGCAAATCAGGATTCTGTGTACTGTGTTGCGATGGTGGACGCTCATAGCGCAAGGAAATGCTATTGAAGATGGGCAACCAGACATGCTCCCCGAACAGAGCAGGTAGTTGCACTGCTTCACAGCCAAGACTTCAGTTCGCTAAATGCAATACTTGTGACGTGTTAGCAGGAAGAATTCAAGACTAGGGAGACTCACGTTGGAGCTAGATGAGGAAGCTGTCCTGGACCTCCTGCAAAGCCTCCATCCTGGTGCTGGCACGCCGAGAGCAGCATAATCAAACTGGGTGCTACGCTCAGTACATCATCATGTTTTGACAACAGATTCATGCCATGGGTAACCCAGAACAGTACCCACGGCTTCGTGGGATCCAGAGTGCGAAATCCCGCTGCACGTACTACTGCTCTGTTGACAACTCAACGTACGGGATATAAGCTGCATTGGATTGTCACAATATCAAGAAAGCACCTTGAAGTTTGCCAAAGGCATTAGAAAGGAAGGCTGCATGCTTTGGATAGCGCAGAGACACGCATTCATGGTCAACTCCTTTCGCGATGTGCCTGTACAGCGAGCCATACAACTGGTGAACATCTTGCTCCAGCTGATCCTGCTGGTATGTGGACTCTGTTGGAACTCCATCATCAAGCATTGTGGACCAAGCAGATGGGGCTGCTCACGCGATAGTAATCGTTGCCAGTGTCTGGAACCACATCGCACGCGAACGCGCCATGAAACTGCTGATTGCGTGTATGGGCGGCATAGGGCACTGCCATGGCAAGAAACACTGGAGGTGTACCAGCTCAGCGCTCGCTGCAGCGCGTGCTGCTTGGCTATGTCCACAGGGGTCACCGCTTCGCCGCGAATCATCACCTGATCATGAGATGTAGCTACATGTTGATTGATGACGTCGACTGCTAACCACTCGACTACATGTTGGCGGTTCAGCCGGTGAGCGATAGCTGCTCTTGCTCTGTGTTTCTTGCCCCGTTGCATCCCCTCTATACTCACGTTCCGCGCTCGGTAACACATCTGCCAGTAACTTCTGTGCGTCTGGATCACTGATTGGGCACATACTGCACCGTTCCGAACCTTTCAGCGCCGCGGCTAGAGGTTGCAATGGGAAAAGGAGGGCCCCTAGCATTCCTGAATAAGAAGCCATGGCATCCCGGAAACATTCAAAATCAGGAGGAGATCTGGAAGCGTGAGCAAGCCTTCTTGGCCGAAGTCGAAAAGCGAGAAGAGCTTAAACGCCAGATAGAGGAAGAGCGCGAAGCTGAGGACAATGCCACCCAATTTCAGCGCGAGAAGTATGCTGTTATATCCTTAAATGTCATCTCTTGTGTTGGCAACGCATCGTGCATTATGTCGCTTTGTTGCTTCGGTGTAACGTGCTTTTCCTGTTCAGGCTTGGAGAGCAGCGTGTCGAGTGGATGTATCAAGGCGGACTTGCCGCGAGAGAAGATGCAGATAAGAGGCAGGAAGAGTATCTTCTTGGAAAGGCTGTGGACAAGCTCCCTGACAATGGTGCTGCAGAGGCTAGCACAAGGGTGAGCACACCACCTCCTCCTCCCATCCAGCAGCTTCAACTAGCAGCCGTGAGCGAACTACATGTGCATGCCACGGAACCCTACGCTTCGTGGCATGCTCTTGTGTCACCATGGACCTTGCTTCGCAGGAATATCAATATCCACAGCGAAGCTGTCAGTGGGGCAGACAGACACCCACACTGACGTGAGTTTACGTTCAATCGCATTCGTTTGACTTGATGACAGAGGAATGCTTGGTGTAGGTGGATGAGGTTGCCGCAGGATCGATGCCCAACACTGCTCAACAGTTTTCGAGCAATGAGACCTGGAGTAGACTCAATGCGGACCCCATGCTTACCATGAAGCGTGTTGAGATGGAGAAGGTCAAGACAGCTAAGGAAAAGGCGAAGATTGCGAGGCTACAAGTGAGATCCCACTCACTCGACCTACAGACCTGTTCTGTTTCATCCCTTCACGCACGTTGCCGACTGCAACATCACGAGGTCCTTTGTCTTCGCATACACCGAGTTTTCTGTGGATTTTCAGGCTCAAATTCAGCTAAAAGCAGCTGCCAAACTCTCAGGCAAGGACCTTTTGGGCAAGAAGCACAAGAAGGAAAAGAAGCGCAAGAAAGACAAGAAGGACAAGAGCAAACACAAAAGCAAGCGCAGCCGTAGAGATGACGGGTGTGCAACCTGATGTACTACAGCATCATGTTTGTTGCATCTATGTGCAGCATTTCCTTGCACCAGCTCAACTTTCACCAGCTGCTCGGTATCCTGTCACCTGTTTCTTGCAGCTGCTTTTGAAGTGCTCCGAGCTGTGATGCAGAGTGTGCGTGTGTGAACTTCTGAGCACAGTATCAGACCAGCCATACACTGTGTGCGCTCATCTGTTGCTCCAAGAAAACGTTTGCGATCACCAATCGCACAAGCACCATCACATGGCCCTCCATCTCACTTCATACTCCCTTACTGGCCCAGTTACATCTCAAAGAGGCTACGACTGATCAGAATCCCTACTAACTGGATGCAACATGCACAGCTAGCTGAAGTACGGCACCGGCACTCGAGTTATGATTCTTGGAGCACCCGCACACACATTCATGTTAGCTACCATAGTTGTCTATGCTCAGTACACATCTATGTAGGTCCCACTCATCCGATTCGCAGTCCCGATCCCGCTCCCCATCCCCGCTGCCCCCCCCGCCGCACCGGAACCCCTCTGGCCATGCACTCCCACCCCCTCCAGGGTCCAACAAGCGACCACGCGAAGATTCTCGCGGCCGAGATTACGATAGGTATGACATGCATAGTCGCCATGCACACCAAGACAACGAGGCATCGACACGGGATACAGTGCGTACGCATGGAGACTCGCGCAATAGACACCACAGCAACCCCCCACCAGTAGACCGCCGCAATGGCTACAGTAAAGCTAAAGATACCAGGAGTCATCGGCACAGTGATGTAGATGCGCATGCTAGACATGCACGTGATGATGAGGGTTCAAGGAGAGAGCGCGAACGACAGCCGGCAGACAGAGAGCGGCACCGGGACCGGGTGGACTACGCGCATGATCAGCATGCATATGAACGGAATGGTAGAGATCGCAGGCATCATGACGACGATGAAAGAGGAAGAGTGCGGGGCTCGGATGGCTACAGGGGCCGAGGGCACCACGACGAAGGCAAGGGCCGCTATACTGGGGTGAACGGCAGCCGAGAGCGAGAAAGAGAGCCAGAGAGAAGCCAAGGGGCACGGGACCGAAGAGGGGGGGATTGTCAGGAGTCTCAAGGAGAAGCGAACAAGCATCGAAAGGAGGGGTACGGGCTGGTGAGGTCGCATGTGCCTGACTTCGCAAAGCATTCACACAGAGACGACACAGATCTCACGAAGCGTGCGCTTGAAGAGAGGGCAGCTGCGAGGGAGAAGGAGGAACGGGAGGAGGCCGAGCGCGCCAGCGCCGCTCGGCGGAAGCACCGCCCTGGCATGTTGACGGAAGAAGAGAAGGAGCGCAGGCGCAAGGAGATGATGGAGAACGCTGCAGATGTCCAGGACATGCGCATGAGCCTGCTGCGGAAAGCGCATGATGAAGATTTGGCTGATGAGAGGCGGGAGGTGCGTCTTGATAGTGAATGTGTCTCTGAATTGCTGTATGTGCAGCTAGAGTTCACACCCAGAGTAGAAGTTTGTAGATCCATTGCGATGGCGTGAGTGCAGAAGTTATGGTGTACTTGCGGGTGGCTTTCTGTCTGTGACATTCATGGTGTGAACATCTGTTAGTGTCACCAGATGCTCTAAGGAGTTTGAGCTGGGGCGCGGTATTTGAATGCTGAACATACATGCAGTCACGATGCCGCTGTTTCACGATGTTGTTAGCTGGGTCTCCAAGTGCATTGCAGTTCCAGCATGTCTTTGTGCTGTGATTCTGTATGGGTTGGGCTGTGTTTGCTGCTTGCAATGGTACTGGTATGGGGCAACAGCACACATGGGTGCCTCTTCGATGATGGCACAGTACATGGCACAGTACCAGGGCTACCAGGGCACCTGAATGGCACATGCCAAGAACATAAGCTGTACATGATAGTGAGTGAAAGTTACATCAACAGTGACGCAGCACAGGAGCGAAAAGAGTGAACTGGTCCAGGAGCATCAGTTGAAAGCGTAAGAATTCACGGCACCGATCAATCGAATGCTTACTGTGCATGGCTAAACTGTAGCAAAACGAAGATGTGAGCAAGTGCGCTTGTGGTGCAGGGCCGGGACACAGAAGAATACCTCAGGAGTGAGGAGCGGAGAGTGCTGCTTGCAAGTAGTGCGGTGGTGTCCCTAGACAAGAGGAGTAGGCAGTGATATCAATGTGGACGACTGTCTGTGCTTCGATTGCAGAATGTATTCAGTTTTCCTGTTCTGCGCACAGAACCGCAGAAAAATGTAACTTCGCATTGGACTTTTTGAGACTGTCTGGTGTCCAGCACAGGTGTAAGGTTCAAACACCTTGTTGTTACATTGCACGTTTGCCTCTGCAGTTTCCATTAGATCTGACGCAAGTCTACCTCTGGCACAGCACTTGTAAGGAGGGCGGGTCACAGGTGGATACCTTACAAGTGTAGACTTCTGCTTGGAACTGGTGCAATGACGACCGTAGGCAAGAGGGGTAGCTACAGTCCCTGGACAAGAGGGACCTCACTGAGTGCTGTTGACAAGTGCACCCACTGCAGATAATGATGTTTTCCTATTCTTGCGCTGGTTTCCGTACACTGTAACAATCTATTTTCACGTTGGTCTTTGTCTGAGTCGCATCTGTACCACGAGCAGGCGCCGGGCAACGGTATCAGGCACATCCTCGATACACTCAGGTTGGGTGCAGCCCCATGATCCTACCGAGTTCAGAATATGTAATATGTGTACCCTGCTATTTTCGTGAACTATGCGTTTGCTAAAAACGGCCTGCATGTGAACAGAATCATTGTTGGAGACAGGTGGATCATGCAGTCTGGATGCCGACTTCAACATGCCGATGTAGTGCACTGCAGCGGCAGCCATGCAGTAAAATATAGTCTCTCAATACATGAATGGATGGAATCGCGGTACAGTTCTGCTGAGATACAAAATCTTGTCTTGATACCCACGCAGCCACCTTCAGTCTCAGCTCCAACTGTCAATCTTTGCAGCCTGTCGCTCGTGTACACATCTGTCACCGCTATGAACACGTTGGATGCTATGCACGCGGGTAGCAGTGGTAGATAAGGCAGCTGCCCTTTTATGTCTGCTTTCTGAACCTTCAAGCTGAGCAATAATACCTTCTCACATCTCGTCAGCTTGTCACTCTGGTTCTACAAGTTTTCGATCATGGTGCGAGAACTAACTTTACTCCTCGTGGCATGAGGCTTGAGGTGCTCGACAAGGAACCAGGCTCCGAACCATCTACATCTTACTGCACCTTGCAAGAGCTTGCGGTTGTCTGCATGGTGCGAATGCTCATGCAGTACCGTACCACCCTGTCACTGTCCAGCCCTGCACTATGTGAATATCTGTGTCTTGTATCCGAGAAACAGGAATCTGCAGGAAAAGAAGATACTGAAATGTTCTCAGCAGCCACAACAAGAATACAATGAAGAAGGGGCCACCGCAAAGGCTCAGGATGTTGGAGGACAGCATGCAGCCCCGCAGGCTTCGAGGAAGGATCCTGAGGACCTGCCGACAATTCTGTTCGACTTGAACGGAGTACTGATTGAAGCAAAACGGGGTTCGAATCCAGCACACGATCCAGTGCATGTCCCAGGAAAATTCTACCCATTTGTGCCACGGCCGGGCCTCGAACACCTGCTCTCTCTGCGCCCATTCTTCCGACTTGGCATATATACGTCAGCATCGTGGAGCACGGCCCGCAGGAGGCTGGAGTCTATACATCAACACCTTGCGTCCGACCACGCAGTGCAGGTATGCAATGGTGCCTTCTTTGTGGTGCTTTCGGTGCTACCTCCTACAGTGACAGCAACGTTGAAAGTTACAGAACATATCACTTCTCCTCTAATTGATTCTTTAGAATAACTTGCTGCTCTGTTCAATTTATGTTGCCTTGAAGTTTGGGTTTCTTCCTGCTGGTTGCTTTTTTCATCTGAGACGCCTTTGGTTCATCTTCGTGCCTTGCCATGTTGCTCAAGCTAGCACAAAGTAGAAAGGCTCAGCAGGAATTGCGAGACATCACATGGAGGATGGTAGCTGCAAGGCTTCCTCTAGCACATTCGTGTCAGGACCTCAGCTATGTTTACTTGAACTCTATTCCTTCTGCTGACACCGTCGTGTTATCGAGCTGCTTGCTTTCTCGTCTCGTTGTGCGCTGGCCATGTGACTTCAAACTGTCATAAGATTTGGGTAAAGCCAACTGTGTACAAAATTTCCTTTTTCTGTTCTGCTGCTACATGCCTCTCATATCTGTTGCAACTTGTGGTAGTACCTTCAGAAGAAGCAGTACCTGAAGGAACTTCTGTCCTGCACTACCTCGTCGGCTTGTATTGAGATTAATTGATAATTGTGCGTACAAAACATGTTGATCAGGTGGCTTGGGGGTGCAGCATTACATATGGACAGAAAACATACATTGGAACCAGTCAAAGCCTCAACACAAGTCTCTGTTCCCCATCCTCCTGACCCGCAACGACTGCACCCCAGACACTGAGTGGCAGCAGCGGGAAGATGGCAAGCCCCACGATACCGTGAAGCCGATCGCTGCCCATGGCTTTGATCTGTCGAGGACGGTGCTGGTTGATGACTCACTGCGGAAGGTTCTGCCCGATGAGATGGCCAACAGCCTGCAGCTGCCCACGCTGCTCCGTGTCACTGTGTGCTTCTTCTTGCACTGCTCACATGGCTGTGCAGTGATTTCGAGTGAAGCTTATCGGTTTCTTTGTGCTTAGTTCTGTTTGTACAGCTCTGTCATCTGCTATTCACGCGGCCTAGGACGGGCATCATGGCATGCCACAAGCCCACGAACACACGCTTCTTGCACAGGGAGGTGGGAGTAATTTATTGCCTGTCAGATCGAACAATCCTGACGATCCTGTGGAGCACTGCATGTGACTGATTGATACCTGCAATAGACTCTTGGCGCCTCTGGCTCGTGTTGCCAGAAGGCAGGTTGCAAGAGCCTTACATACATTCACTCAGATTGCCCTCCGCTGCCCTCCGCTCGATATGCGCACCTCTTCGCCGCACTGGCCTCACTTTTCATATGTACAAGGCTTTGTGAGCTGCACGACACAACCTTGAAGAAAAGAAGAATAAAAGAGAAACTGCCGCTTGCAACGAAAAGGCGCCTAGAAAATTAAAGAACCCCACAAAGAAAAGCCCCTTGCAAAGAAAATCAAAGCAGCTACCTTGACTACTGGAAATCTGGGCTCAGATGTCCAGTGGTTTGACTGGCTATGTTCCAATACGCCCTGATTCTGAGTTCCTCGAGCGCGCTCTTGACACGCACCTCTTGAAAAACGCTCTCAAGCTGTGCAGGATGTGCTGCACGTACCAGAGCCCAGCAGTGGTGTGGCGTGCACGCCAGAGGGCAGCTGCCATGTGCCGCTCATGAGGGCGCTATGCAGGCTGCTGCTGCACCACCTCGCTGGCTGCCAAGGTGACATCCGTGCTGGAGTGCAGCTCGTGCGGCAGGAGTTCGCCCAGGTGTGCCTTGCAGCTGCTGCATGTCATGCCTTGCAGTATGAGAAAGCAGAACAGAGCAGCTTGCCGGCGAGTAACAGTACACGCTTGTCTTGCTGTTCGAATCCTGGCCATCATCATGCATTGTTGGTGTGTAGCATAGCAGCTGCTCACAGCAGCAGACAGTGCCATGGAACACAGCCGCATAAGAGGCCTTTGTGCTTCGAAGCTGTCACTCATTATTCTGCTAGTACTGCATGAAATAGATTCTGTCGCTCACATTATGTTTGTGCTGCATTAAGTAGGTTCTCGATTCCCAGGATATGGTCATCTGTTATGCCTTGCTGGAAGCCCCAGAACATCTATAACACGCAGCAGAAGACTCTGCGGCTGCTTGAGCAGCATGCTGGCAGTAGCACTAGTATAGAGCTGTTGTCTCGTGCGACTGGCTGAGTGATAGTTACAAGATGAATCATCACAGCACTTGTGCAGGCGTTGAAGTCTCGTGATGGTGTCACTCCTCTCCCAGAATGCCTCCAGCATCTCAGATCGTCCCCGAGCGAACCAGCAGACCTTGAACTGCCCCTGCTGTTCGAACGTCCTAACCCACTGGGCCGTCCCTCTGACCACAGCCCCCCACCAGCAGATCGCCACAACGGCTACAGTAGAGCTGAAGATACCAGCAGCCACCGTCGCAGTGATCTTGATATGCGTGATAGACATGCACGTGACCATGAGGGTTCAAGGAGAGAGCGCGAACGACAATCGACAGAAAGGGAGCGGCACCGGGATCGGTTGGACTACATACATGGTGGACTACATGCATCTGAACGCAATAGCAGAGATCACAGGCATCATGATGACCGTGACAGAGAAAGGCTGCGGGGCTCGGATGGCTACAGGGGCCAAGGGCACCACGGCAATTACAACCGCCACTCGCTGGTGGAAGCAGGTAGCAGTCGAGAGCAAAACAGATGCAGATGGAGAGATTGGCCACAGCGGCGCATGTGAGAACGGTGCATGTATGAATATATGCGCATGAGCCTGCTGTTAAACGCACATGGCGAACACGTGGCTGATGAGAGGCGGGAGGTGCGTCTTCATAGTGAAAATTTCTCTCAATTCACACTCGCGTCTTCAGCCTTTGTTCACACAGCTGCAGTTCACACGCCGAGTAGCAGTGTATATATCTATTACCATGACGATAACACAGCAGTTATGTTGTGTTCATGGCTGGTTGGCATCAGTGAAATTCACCGCGTGAATATCTGCCATGAATTCCAGATGCTCTAAGCAGTTTGAGCGGGGCCTATGCTCTGGATGCTGGTCATGCAATGCAGTCACGATGCTACTGTTTCATGCTTTTGTTAGCTGCAGCTGCAACTTCATTTCTGTTCCTCCATGTACGTGCTGCGCTGGTGATCTGCGCTGATTTCTGCGCTGGTGCTGTGCACTGCTTGCATTGCCACGGGTAAGCAGCACTCTATGTACCTATTGCAAATATTGCCATGCTAGCCCAATATGGCTTTTCATTAGATCTTACGCAAGTGTGTCTGGCATAGCACAAGGGCACCTGATGCTGCAGACCCGTAACCGGACTGTGAGTGAGAGCCTGTGCGGTGCAGGGCCGGGATACTGCTGAACACCTCAGGAGTGAGAAGTGGAGAGCTCATTTTACAGGTAGTTCGGTCGCGTTGGTACACAAGAAGGGCAGGTAGTGCAGTGATACCTTCACATCTGAGCTCGACTGCACTGACTCATGCGCTGGTTGTCGTACACAGCAGTCTGTAACATGAAAAGTTGGATTTCTCATTGGACTGTGTTGGAGTCTCGTGTCTTTCTAGCGTCCAGCACCGGTATTCCTTGCAGCCACAGCGAATATCACGGGTGATGTCGCAGTCCCCACACAGTCTTTGCCCTTGCACTGTCATCATATCGACTGGGGCGCGGCTCACAAGCACGAACGGTCCACCACCATGCAGCATCTGAAACCAGACAACGCACGCACCGCAACCAGCATCCATGGAACACCTACCACTGAGTATGAAACACACCTATGCAGTAACAAAACAAACTACCCACCGGAGACCGCGCCAAACCCTACACACAGGCGCCACACGCCAGCAGCATGAAGGTGAAACAAGGCTGCACAGAACGGACGGCCCACGGCCGCGGGCAATCGCTGCCGGCGTGGCACCGCCAGGAGAGGCCACAGTAGGACACTTGGGCGGCCACAGGAGGCAGCGGGAGGGGAAAGGGGCATGGGGCGGGGGGGGGGGGTGCCGGAGGAAGGAGGGGAGCGGGAAGCACGGGTGCCGGTGGAGGAAGAGCCGCCGAGGGGGATCGAGGTGCCGGAGGAAGGGGGGGTGGCGGGAGGGGGAGGGGGGGATGGTCCTTCAACATGCCGTAGCCAGGAACATCAAAGGGGGGCGCCGGGTGTTGGAGGGGTGTGCGGGCTGTTGGCACTGGCTGGGGGCGGGAGGCCGCGGGGATGCCCTTGCACTGTGGGAGGATGCATTTTGTTGTGCTCTTGCGCAGCATCCTCTCCAGCCCTGTATCACTGGCATACTGTAGCCCGGTGCTTTTCTTCGTTTCTACTTCTTTAGGAGGATCCGACACCCATCCTGGAGATGCGCCTTCATGTTTGACACAGGTGTGGTGTCCGTGCTGCATACTGTCAACAAACGTGGTCTCCTCATCCTGGCACCATGAATTGTCTTTCAAAAGTATAAACGTAGAGGACTTTACTAGCCTGCTGCATCATCTGCAGCACCGTCGCTTCAGTTTCATGCACACGATGCAGTGCAGGCTGGATGCATCTCCATGGAGCTCCATGACCCTCGCGAGTTCGGATCAAATTCGGATCGAATCCGGACATCTAATGTCCACAGGCTTTTGCATGCGAGCAGACTCATTGTTCGCGACAGGTGGTGTCGAGTGACCTTGCTGGACGCCGGGTTCAATCTGCCGATGCAGTGTGCTGCAGTGGGAGCCAAAGCCATCTGGTGCAGTACCTCTCCATTTCTTGACGGAGAAGCATCGGGAGTTGTGACGAAGCACGAAATTATACTTCGATATCCACGCATACTTAGGTACAGAATCAACTGTTAACTTTTATCGGCTGCAGTACACGGGCATACACGTATTTGATAGGTGCAATTTGCCTCGTCTGAGCGCAGAGTCTAAGGCCCAGCAGCAGATGAGACAGCTGCCGTTTAGTGCTTGCTCCCGGAAGCATCACGCTGTGTGATAACAATTTGCTCAGATCTCGTCAACCTGAAGCTCTGGCTGGATACGTACTAGATCATGGTGCGGGCACTACGCTGCTGCTCGTCGCGTTGATACTAGCTGTGTTCTGCTACCAGGAGTGCACCAACCTCCATACCATGTACATCTTCCTGCCCAGATTAAAGCGTTCAAGAACGTGAACCTTGTAATAAAGTTGTTCATGATGTACCGTTCGGTCCTGTTTCTCATTATTTACCGTCCAGTCCTGTACAACATGTAGCCAGCACATTTCCTGTGGTTTTCCCAGCTCATTCGCGAGCTTGAGTCCAAGAGTCTGTAGGGAAAGAAGAAAGGGAAGGTGAAAGTTCGTCAGGAGCCATCACCACAAGAATATGAAGAAGTGGCCGCAAAACTAGATCAGGGGCTACAAGCTCTCGGCGAACAGCAACCTGCCAGAGCACAGCTTGCAGCCCCAGAGACTTCCAGAGAAGATGCTGAAGCCCCACCAACCATTCTATTTGATTTGAATGGAGTGCTGATTGAAGCAAAACGGGGCTCCAATCCAGCACATGATCCAGTGCATGTCCCAGGCGTACTGTACCCATTTGTGCCACGGCCGGGCCTCGAGCACCTGCTCTCTCTGCGCCCATTCTTCAGACTTGGCATATATACGTCAGCATCGTGGACTACGGCCCGCACGAGGTTGGAGTCCATGCATCAGCACCTTGCTTCTGACCAGGTGATGCAGGTCTGTATTGATCTTATCCTACCACTCCTTTCACTGCTGCCTCCCATATTTACAGCGCCTTCACTGTCACTAGAAAAAGACGAATCTTGTATTGTAGTATGCTGTCTTGCAAGTGTATTATGCTGTCTTGCCGTTTCGAGCTTCTACCCACTGGTTGCCTTTGGTACTCGTGCCTGGCAGATGGCTCCGTACTCAGCACACCTTGCCTTGTGGATCGACCTTGCTTAAAAGGTATAGACACACAACACGAAGGCAACTTACGAGGAACAAGAGCTGCAAGCCTTCCTCGAGCACATTCATAAGAGGAGCTCAGCAAGGTGCACTTGAACCCTGTTTCTTCAGTTGGTATTGTCATCTCATCAAGACCGTTGCCTTTTTCGTCGCTGTAAGCCCTTAAAGCACGGCTTCAAAGTGATATGCCTATTGAGTGACGTCGTTGGCGTTGTTCAGTTGCTGTGTGCTGCCATTACATGACTGTCACAGTGTTCAGCTTATAGTAATGCAATGCCTTGAACAAGATTTCCCCCTTTCCTCCCTTTTCAGCTTGCAAGATATGAACTGATATTGTACTCGATCAAGTTGCTTGGGGGTGCAGCAGTACATGAAGACAACACAAATACATTGGAACCAATCGAAGCCTCAGCACAAGTCTCTGTTCCCCATCCTCCTGACCCGCAACGACTGCACCCCAGACACTGAGTGGCACCAGCGGGAGGATGGAAGTCCCTACGACACCGTGAAGCCGATCGCTGCCCACGGCTTTGATCTGTCAAGGACAGTGCTGGTTGATGACTCACTGCGGAAGGTTCTGCCCAATGAGATGGCCAACAGCCTGCAGCTTCCAACTCTGCTCCGTGTCACTGTGTGCTTCTTCTTGCACTGCTCAATCAGCTGTGCTGTGCTATTAGGACCCGGTTCTACGTGGGGCACTTTCTCTGTTGCATGTGTGCTGGTAGCAAAAACTCTACACTAAGTGCGTCTGCACTTAGTATAGAGTGTACGCTATATCCCTTTTCTGATTCTCGTTCTTATGTTTTACATCATTTATGACGTACCTTGTTTCCTGCGAGCGAGAGAGGCAAGTCATGAGCGGGCAAGCACCCAGAACATGATGTCAGTAAGTTGGCTCGTTGTACAGCACATCCACAGACATCACAAACCACTAACTTCACTAGAATCCACAAGGAGCTGGACAGAGAGGCCAGGTTCCCTGAACAACCCCACCAGCCTCACTCAGTGTGTGGTATCGTTGCTCGAACCTCTCTCTCAAGCTGTGCAGGATGCGCTGCACGTGCCAGAGCCCAGCAGTGGTGTGGCATGCACGCCAGAGGGCAGCTGCCATGTACCGCTCATGAGGGCGCTATGCAGGCTGCTGCTGCACCACCTCGCTGGCTGCCAAGGTGACATCCGTGCTGGAGTGCAGCTCGTGCGGCAGGAGTTTGCCCAGGTGCGCCTTGCAGCTGCTGCATGGCATGTCTTGCAGTGTGAGAAGGCAGAACAGAGCAGCATGTTAGTGAGCAACAGTACAAGCAGGTCTTGCTTGTCAAATCGTGGCCCTCGTATTGCCTTGCTAGCTTGTATAGCCCTCCTGATGCCTTATTAGCTTTCAGCGCAAGAGCCCAGCAAGAAGCATTAAGCGTAAGCTCTCAGAAAGAGGCATTATTGCAGACTGCTACCGCAAAGGGATATCGGAACTGAATGAAGCCGTGCACGAAGCCTTTTTGCTTCAAAACTGTCGCTGTCAGGTTAGACCACACACCTTGTGCTGCAATCCACAGATTTGGACCTCCGTGATGGATTCCGATACAACACCCAGAAGAGATGGTTTTGAAACATCCCAAACACGTCTGGTAATCAGAGCTTGACAAGCAGCCTGTATTTCACGTCTGCAAGAGCTTCAAGTGCAACCTTGGAGAGCTACTTGAGTAGGAATAACGTCTACGAAACATCTGTGGGCGCTTCTCGTTCAGATAGCACATATTATCAAGCTCTGCTTGCTGAGTGCTGACAGTAGGGAGCTTCACAGAAGTATGTGTACAGTTACAGGCATAACTCCATAGCTTCACAGAAGTATGTGTCAAGTTACAGGCATAACTCCATAGCTTCACAGAAGTAGGGAACAGCACAGCACAGCACTTGTGCAGGTATTGCAGTCTCGTGATGGTGTCACTCATCTCCCGGAATGCCTCCAGCATCTCAGATCATGCCCATGGGCACCAGCACCCCTCGAACTGCCTCTCCTCTTTCGACATCCTAGCCCACTCGTCTCCCCTGCTCACCCCACAAGCCCAGAACTGCACGACCACCGAACTCTCAGTACCTCATCGTTGCTTGTCCCTAGCACTGCTGCGACAAGCTTAGCACCTGCAGCCCCAGCTCCAGCTCCCCAGCAGGGTACCTCCTTTGTCGGCCACACACCCATGGGTGGACAGACGCTGCTGATTGACCTGCAGCTCTTGATCGACACCGATCAATGGTCTCCTGAGGCCTGCCCAGAGGATGTGGTGCTGCGGCCTGGCTGCCACCATCTCGTGTCGCTTCTGAATGTGCACAGGCTCGGCGTGTTCTGCTTGTGGCCCTCTGCGCCTGCAAAGGTTGCCGCACATGCTGTCAACTGCGTGATCATGCAGCATTTGTCGGTGCGGTGCCCTTCTGTGGTGTTGCCTGGGGAGTTGTGACTGAAACGTTCCTGTCGGTCATGCGTTGGATTGCTGGTACATGAGCCATTGTATGGAGTTATGTCTGTAGCTTTACACACTCTCCCCTTCAGCTGCTCCAGTCTCCAGAGTTACGGCTCTGTGACTGATCCCTGCATAGTATTGTGGTTGCAGACGTGTGTAAGACTGCCTCCTGAGGCCTGGGAAGCTGATTAAGCAACTGATCGTGTTGTTGGCCAGGTCTAGAGTTGTATCGCGCTCCATGGGAAGCTGATCGGCTCCGCCACCTGTGCCAGCATCATCGGTTGTTGTCATGTTACGGGCACTTGTTCTTCTTGTAAGGATAAGAGTCCTGATCAGTATGTGTTGTATTTCCCGGTTGTTGCTGACTGGACAGACTGTGACAAGAACCTTTCTGGTCACTTCGATCACTTGCCTAGCTGTGTGACGTCACGTACACGCCAATGGAGTCGTCACCTATAATCAACTCTGATCAGCATACTTCGTGTTGATGTGTGCTTACTTGGACACAAAGGTACATAAGAAATGCTCAGTTTTGAGCAGGATTGTCTGTCTCGTGTGCAGGAGCATCCAGACCTTCAGCAAGCAGTTCTGAATGGCCGTGGCATCTTTTCTCCACCAGACACATCCAGCAGCAGTTCTGGAGGTTGCTCATGGCAATGTGTCGAGTTCGTGCTCCCCAGGGAGGCGCTGGTGTTGTGTGAAGGTATGGCACCCTGTCAGTTGCTTCTGTGTCTCCATATGGCAAGCACAGGCCCTTTGCTTGCATATGTGCCTTGCATTCACACCATAGAACTTGAAGGCATCCCTGCAGGCGAAATGATACATTTACAATGTGTAATATCGCCCATTTACAAGGCAGGGATGAGAGAATCAATGCGTGTTCCCCTGTGTTTCGTGAAGGGAAGTTGGTCTCGCAGTTTATGTTCTTGCCCTCTCGTTACCGTGACTGCCTGCAGCATGATTATTACAATGCCTGCAGTATGATTATTGCAATGCAGATGGCCGAGCTGATCTGCAAGCATCGCTGGCAGCAGCTGGCCTCGACTGTGAATCCACCATCGTGATCACAACACGTCCTGGCGCATGTACCCCTCCTTCATCTCCCCCTCTAGACCCCGCATCACAACCTCAAACCATCCGAGTTCCAGTACTACCCACCAAGCTCCACCAAGATGCAAACACAGATGGTCCAGCAGCCCCTGGCAGCTGCGATCAGCCAGTATCCGGGAAACAGAGCAAAAAGTCGAAGAAGAAGAAAAATCTCGCAGCATCTGCTGCAGCAGCAGCAGCAGAAGCAGCTGTATCAGCCACGAATGTTGGCACAGTAGTCAACCCACAATCCAAGCAGTATGCTGTGCTCCGCATGCTGTGCTGGTTTGTGGCAGGTGCTGTCAGGAGGGTGTATTCGTACTCGTCACGTGGTGACCCTGTGACCTTGGCAGAAGTTGTACAGAAGCCCATGGACAAGGTATGCACCATGTCCACACACACACTCTCTCTCCTACATTTCTGTACAAACCGGAAAGGTAGTGGATAGGCATGAACCCAAATAGAACACAAAGTCTCTCACTATGCCCGCACACACACACACACACTCTCCTACATTTCTTTACAAACCGGAAGGGTAGTGGATAGGCATGAACCCAAATAGAACCCAAACTCCCTCACTCCATTTGTAGTTTTTTATTTTTGAAAAGGAGTGATTGCCCCCATCACTCCATTTCTCGTTGTCTTTTCCATTCGCCTCGCCACCAGCATGCTGAAAGCGCCAGCCACTTCGTTTGCTCTACTACTGCTCCTCATCGTACTGCTACTGCTTCTAACACTTGCTAGTAACACTTGCTTCGAACACTTCTAACACTTGCTACTACTACTTGCCTGCTTTTTGCTCTAGAGCTCGGTTCTCTCTGTCGCTGGCCTGCTACATTCTCCAGTACTTCTGCTTTTGCTGTTGTTCGATTTCAATGTCAGCCTTGCATTCACAAGGCCCCCATGTGAGCTAGAGCAAATGTTGACAGAAGCTTACAGATGTCGTGGTTCTGAAGGCATCCATCGTTTTGCATCCGTTCAGAGCTGCATTTTGAATACATGAGTTGTGGGCACTGAACTGCAATCAAATCAGCACACATGTGCGACTCCAATAGAGGATACACATTGAGGGTGTGATGCAAGCTTCAGTCTCAAGCATGATAAAGTCTCTAATATGATAGAGAGTTTCAAAGTCTAAGTACGAAAAATAGTTTCATAAAGGCTCAATTTCATAGACTCAGTTTCATAAAGTCTCAAGTGTGATACAGAGTTTCAGAGCCTTGCTTCCTGAGAAACTGAGTGTCTGCGCAATGCATTGATGCATAGAAGCCATGCGTGCAGGTCGCTCAGGGCACCTGGAATCCCACTCAAGCAACACAAGCCCTACTCATAGACCACCCTCATGACTTTTTTGATCCAAGTTACCGCAAGGGCCCCAAGAAGGACACACCGTTGCGATTTCGGCGCTACGCACCCGATGCATTGCGCAGCACATTGCAGAGTGCGATGCGGGGGTATGCCGGGCCACTGCCCGTTCACGAGACCTTGTGCCAAGCCTCTGAGCCCCACAATAACAAACACAGCACACAGGAGCTTCCCCAGACCATACATGAGGCCCCCGGCTGCTCACATGGCCCGGCGACTGGGGGAGAAGGGAAACTTGAGGAGGCACCGGATCAGTTCCAGCAAGCTGGCGATGCATCAGTGGGTAGAGCAGTCGGCCGGCATGACGTGAACCAGCATATGCATGACGCAGATGCTTGTGCAGGAGACATCGAGAGCGATGCGGATGTAGGTGATGCAGCAGCAGCAGCGGCAGCGGCAGAGGAACTGCATAGCATGGAGCAACAGAACGGTGTAGTGTGTGGGGCCGGGGGGGGTGACGTGGATCAGGTAGCCAATGGGGGGCAAGGGGACAAGAAGGGTGGGGCATCGCAAGTTGCCACTGTGGCTTCAGGGGCTGTGAAGAAGAAACCCCGCAAGAAGGCTTCCAAGAGCGCGAGACGTGCGCAAAGGAAGAAGGCAGCTGCAGAGCAGGCGGCCCCAGACACAGCTGCAACTGTGGAGATGGCGCAGCTGCAAGTGGCTACAGGGGCGTCGCAGTGTGATGCTTCAGCGTCACTACCAAAGCAGCTAGAAGTGGCTACCGGGGCGGCGCACTGTGATGCTTCAGTATCTGTACTTGATCAGCAAGACGTGGTTACAGGGGCAACGACCTCATCACTAGTCAATGGTGACAGGGGTTCTGATGGGGTGCCGGGAACACAGGAGTGCATGCATGCAGTGGCCTGCTTCCAACCAGCACTGCCCAGCAGCGGAGGCCCGGGTCAGGTAGGCGATACAGAGCAATGCTGCGACTCAGAGTCTGTGTGTGTGACAGAGAGCGAAGCGCAGCAGACCACTGCCCCTGGTGCGGGTGGTGGTAGTCCACTGAGCGAGCACGCTGATGCCGTGTCGGCGCCGCTCTCGGAAGTTCGCGCTGCGAACGTCGCAGTCTCTGCCCATGAAATCCCCTGCCAGATTCAGGAGCCGGCTTGTAGCCAGGGTACCACAGAGCAGGACACGGATGTGGAAGCAGAGGTGGGCGAGGGCCTCGACAGTCATAAGCGGCATGGCAACGATGTACACGCAGAGGTGGGCGAGGGCCTCGACAGTCGTGAACAGCATGACAAAGAGGACGTACACATGCGCGAATGGCTCCGCAGCATGGTGTTCAGGATTCTGAATCCTGAACGCCAAACACAGACGGCAGGGGGGTGTGAGGGGCTGCCCAACCACTCAGAGCTACCTAACCACGACAATGCGCAAGCTGAACATCGCCAGCTGCACTTTGACTTGGGTTCCGCTGCTTGCCCCACCTTGGTGGACGAGACAAGCGATATGCATGTGCGAGCTACCCCTGTGCAAGCGCAGGTAGGCGATGCTATCGCCGGGAGTAGATCAACGATTCTGCAAGAGGATCGCCAGCCTCGACTACCTGAGCGAGTCCGAAGCCCGGAAGGTTGTGAAATAGGGGAATCTGGTAGCTTGAGGAGTTTTCAGGTTTGCGCCCGGAGGGAGGGGGAGGGGGGCTTGGAACGGCCTGCTGAGGTTTCGGCAGTGTGTGATGCTTCGCCAGGAGAGGGTGCCGGGGAAGGGAACAACATGCATGATGTTGAGTGTGGCGTAGGGGAAGGGAACAACATGCATGGTATGGAGTGTGGCGTAGGGCAAGGGAACAACATGTATGGTGTGGAGTGTGGCGTAGGGGAAAGGTTGGGGAATGCATTCGTGGTGGAAGATTCTGAGTGTGTGGCCCTTGCGGAGACAGAATCAGATTCAGTGTGCACGGTGTCAGAGGCCGAGGCATGCGCCGTGGAGGGTGACGCGGTGACGGTGCAGCGCCCCTGTGGCCACATGGAGACCACAGGGGAGCTTGCTGCTGATGCGAAAGTTACGTCAGGTGATGTTTGTCAGGGTGTGCCACAGGGGGAGGGCCGGCCACCTGAGGCTGACCGCTGCGCTCAAGCACTGGGGGCTGTAGATCAGCAGCTGCAGGCTTCTGCTCCTGCTGCTGCTGCTGGCGCTGCTGTTGCAGTGGCGGCAGGTGCTGCTGACCCTGCACACTGTGGCTCTCCTCCTGCACACCTACACTATCAGCAACAGAAGGAGCAGCAGGAGCAGGAAGAGCACGAACGTCAGGAGAAACAGCAGGATCAGCAACATCTGCAGCAGCAGGCGGAGGATCAGATGGCGCAGCAGGAGCTTCAAGCTCAGCAGGACGAAGAACAACAACATCAACACCACCACCACCAACAAGAACAGCAGCTGGAGCAGCCTCTGCTGCAGCAGCACGAGCAGCAGCATGAGCAGCAGCAGAATCAAGACAATCAAGACCAGCAGGAGCAGCTACCAGCGCTGCAAGCCCCTGTGGTGAAGACCGAGGATGACCCTGCGCAGCTTTGCAGTGACGCTGTAGCTGCTCTAGCTGTAAAGCTCGAGCTCAAGGACGAACCGTACATGCTGCAGGTGAAAGCAGAAGCATCTACAACGTCACTGGGCAGGCCGCATGCCACGCCGGCCTCAGGCGCTGCAGGCGTGCATGCCAGGGCGGCGTCGCTGCGGCATGCATTCTCGTCCAGGGCCGTTGCGGCGCTCGGGGCGAGTGCGCGCCGGCAGGTGCGACCGCGGGCGGCGATTGTCAGAGCGCAGGGCCTCCTTGGGAGGAGGGCCAGACGTGTCACTGTTACCCCCCCCGGTCCATCTCCAGCTGTGGCCGCTGCCGCAACCACAACTGCACCCGCAGCCACATCAACTGCAGCCACAGCAACTGCAACAGCAGCTGCAGCTGCAACTGCACCCGCAGCCGCAGCAACCAAAACAGCAGCAACTGCAGCAACGGCTGCAACCACAACTGCACCCGCAGCCACAGGAACCATGACAGCAGCAACTGCAACAGCAACAGCAGTTGCAGCTGCAACCGTAGATGGAACTGACAGTGGCGGCAAGCAGCGAGCTTCCCACAAGATGCCGTCTGTGGACCTAAGCAGGCCCTCACAGGACGCTCCAGGACCCACGGTGGCTGCCCAGGTTCCAACATCATCCAGCGGGGTTGTATCTCTGGGCACCTCAGTCGTCACTGATGCTATTGACATGTCCAACAAACCGCAAAACTCGCCGCAAGATGACCGGCAGTCCGGAGGCTCCATAGCTCCACCAGAAAGGCCCACCACAGCCACCCGAAGCTGGCCCCGGCGACCCCGATCTGCTCCCACCTGCTTTCCAGAGACTCTTGATGCGGGGGGCTCCCCTGCACATGATGCCACACCCAACCCCGGCAGCCTTCAGCCCCTGGCGGAGCGTAAAAAAGAACCCTTTCGCAGCGACACGCGGCACCCTGTGCTCCGTGTGGAGACCATGGTGCAGCCTCACCTAGAGAGACAAGCTCGGCGCAGACGCCGCTCGCCGGTGATCGACCTGGTAGACGTTGAAACCATTGTGCAGCCCCGAGAGCAGCGCCCTCAGCGTGCCCGCGAGGGGCCCGCCTCTTCTGTGGTACTAGACGTCGAAACGATGGTGCAACCGAGCGAGCTCGTTGCTCGGCACGCTACCTCTGCGCCGGTAATCGACGTCGAGACCATGGTGCAACCGAGCGAGCTCATTGCTCCCCATGCCACCTCTGCGCTGGTAATAGACCTTGAGACGATGGTGCAACGAAGCGAGCTTGCGCCTCCCCATACCACCTCTGCACCGGTAATCGATATCGAGACGATGGTGCAACCGAGCGAGCTCGTTGCTCACAATGCTACGTTTGCAGTGGTCGTAGATCTCGCTGGGACAAGCAGCCCAGGACCCTGCAAGCCCCCGTCGCTAGAAACGTGGACTGAAAGCAGTAAAGGATTTGAACCAGGATACGTGAACGTATGCTCGGACAGCCCAGACCCAGCCCGCGCAGCGCTTCCGTGCACCGACATCGGCAGCGACACATTTGCCGCTGCTAGCCACGAAATACCCCGCCAGAGGCCGGCTGGAAAACGTAGATTCAATCAGATCCAGTTTCCGGATGTTGTGAAGCCTCTCCCACCGCTCAGGGCCCCTCTGGTGGCCCCCTCATCGTTTGGGACGCGCAGAGCAACCGCTGATGTTCCTGTTGCAGATGGGTCCCCAACAGGAACGGCAGTGCCCCGCACTCCAGCTCCTGTACCTCTCCATCGTTTGTCTGCTGAGAAAGTCCCTGACGCGCCCGAGCTTGGGCCAGATCGTGACCGCGGCACCTACGCTGCCACCCCCTCCAACATCTCGCCGTCCGGCAAGCGCTTGAAGCGACGCCGAGACGAGGATTCACAAGCCGCCATGGCTTATGAGGCGAACATGCAGACTGGGGAGGGGTACGTGCGCGACTCGTCTCGCCCGGGCGGCCTTGCCGAGGACTCAGGCTACCGGGCGGGGCCAGAACGGCGTAGCGCACAGGTCCCGGCAGGACCTGTGCGCCTCGCTGGGGGCAGGTGGGGGGACCTTCCTGCCGGGTTTCTGCCACGTGGGTCCCCCCCTGAGCCCGGTCAGCACGTGGGCAGAGGCAGCTCACCTGGTGAGAACCACGGAGGGTTCCTGGTCACTCGAGCTGAGCCCGCATGGTCTGACGGCGCAGTAAGGTTGGCGCCCCACAGTGCACCCCCCCCCGTGCAACATGCCCATGCGCGACATTCTGTGAAGGTGTCGGATGAACGAAAGGACCCTGGTGTGAATTCACAGCGCGCAGTCAGCAGCGATGACTCAGCCGGCGACGATGGGGAGCGAGAGCGGCTGTTGCGGGCCGCCGTCGTTCGCGCAGCAGAGGCAGGGTCCGGATGGGGGTCTGAGCATGAGTCTGGCCCACAGATATCTGCGCAGGGAGCCATGCGCGCGGGTGCACGGCCCGGATCAGGTGGCAGAGACAGAGTGGATGTAGTGAGCTCAGATCAGCGGTCCATGCGAGCAGCATCAGTGCGCGCTGGCCTGGATCCTGGCCTCCCAGAGCCCCCTCCCCCTTCTAAGGACAGAGGTGCAGAACATGGACACGGTGGGCCAGAGGTGTTCGAGAGTGAGGAGCTCATGGGGGGTGCGCACAGAAGCGTGACCCGCGGCGCCAAAAGGGCCGCACTCAGAAGCTCCCACTTCATGGCGCGCCAGCTGCAGGCTGCCGGGCTGCCTGTGAGGTCCGGTGCTGCTGCCGCGGGCAACGCGACCGCCTTGAGTTCTGGCGCGGCAACGCGGGGGAAGAGATCTCAGGAGAGCGTTGCTGCAACTGTCGCTGCTGAGCCCCCTGTAGCCACAGGGTCAGCGGGCCCTTGCGCGCGGCAAGTTGGAGGGACTGGGAGTCCCAGTCTGCCTGCAGAACGCAGGCGCAGTGAGGAGATTCCTGGGTTGCCTGCGAGAGGATCTGTGTCGCTCGTGAAGCAAACGTTCCCAGTCGCTCCGACCACGCAGTATGGCGTCTTTGCCCTTCCAGAAGCTTCTAGAACACAGTCAGCTGGCGGCGCGGTACCCTGTGCATCACATGAGCTAGCGAACGTTGCTGTTATACCGCAGCTAGTAGATCATGCATCAGTCGCGGCACAGCAGATGCAGCCGCACGGTGTGGCCCTACAACCCTATCCGGGAAACGAACCCATGACAACCATCACAAGGGGGGGTTCGGCACTCACGCCCCCCCCTAATGGCAACTCGATTTCCCCCCCAGGAGCACCAACCGGCAACAACACATGCAACGCCAGCTCCCCGGGGGTACCACCAGACGCCCCTTTCAAGCGCCGCAAGGTCACAGCGGCAGGTGGCGAGACGTACCCGCAAGCAGTTGTGGCAGGCTCCCCCGCGCAGTTTCCCTCGCCAGGCATACCGGGGGGGGCCTTCACGGCACCTCCTATGTTGCATGCACTCATGCCTCAGTACGACCACGCAGCCGCGACTCTGCAGCAGATGAGGCAGATGCATGCGTTGGGGGGGGGAGCGGCTGGGAGCTTGCCGCAGATATTGCAGGATTTGGATGAGGGGTTGCGGCTGAGGCCGTGGCCACAGGTGGTGTACGCGCCGGCGCCGGTTGACGGTGTGCGGCACAACGCTGATCTGGCTATAGCATCAACGAGCCAAGTGCGATCCTGTTCGCCTGGCAGAAGGACACCTCAGAATGTTGTTCACAGTGTGAGTTTCCTGCTTTTTTACGATGTAGAAACGCAACGTTGTACAAACCGGAAAAGTAGTTAATAGGCATGAACCCAAACAATGTGCGAACCGCAGCCAGTGTCTGTTCCAAAAAAAAAATCCCTTTAAAAATTCATCCTTGCTACAAGCCGAAAGGAAGCAGCAAAGCAGAGCTCCTCCAGACGCAACATGTACAACAAAAGCCACCTCTGCCTCGCAGCGGCACACCTGCACCATCACGAGAGTGTATTTATAATGATATTTAGCAGCGCTCTGCAGCCAAACTTGAGTAATAATGAGCCCGCACATGCGCTGCAAACTCGCAGCCCCTTCTTTTGTGGCAGCCCCGTTCTGTGCATGCTGCTTCTCGAGGTTCTGGCGCAATGTCCTGTACCTGCCTCTTCCGCTCGTCAAGACATTCCAGTTGCAGCAGCACGTGTTGGTCACTGCAGGCACCTGCTGTGGCCGCTGGCAACGCACAAGCGCAACGCCAAGCGCACCAGCAGCACCAGCAACAGCCGCAGCAGCAGCAGCGTCAGCAGCACCACCACCAGCATCAGCAGCAGCCTGTGCCTGCACATCAAGGCTTTCCTGGCCCCAACACGATGAACGGGCTCGCCATCGACGCCAACCTCTCCCCTCTGCACTTTGAGGTGTACGAGTTTGCGCGCCGCGCCGCTCCTGCCCGCTCACACCTGCATGGGGTACACAGCTTGCTGGACCGGGTACGCCCCCCTCCCCCCCCCCTTTGTGCCCGGGTACTGTGGTGTTTCCGCTGCGTGCTGAAGGTTGCAGTAACAGAGGAGGAGCAACCCTCACGTACCTGCAGTCGCCTGGAAGCACACTCATGATGCAGTCGGCGAGCTTCCTGTCAGCTGCCACCGCTGGCGGTCTGCTTCCGTGCTTCATGCATGTATCGTCGCAGCTTCCTGCTTGCATGCATTACTCTGCGGTCCGTCATGACTCGTCAGAGGTACAACACGGGCATGCATGTCTAGATGCATGTCTAGTGGCCGCATGTATTAGATTACAACATCTTTAGGGGAATAGTTTCCCCTTATTCCCTTAGATGTTTGTTAGAATAATCTTCCCTTAGACGACCCTTTCTCCCCTCAGTCGCTCCTTCATATGCTCCTTCATATGCTCCTTCATACTATGAACAAAGAACAACTTTCATACAGTTTTCCAGTTTTCACAAGGTGACAACAACTTTCATAGTGACACAACATCTTCATAGTGAAGTGCACATGCATGCATGTGAAAAACAGCATGGGGCTGCACATGCAGATGAATCAGCTGCTTCAGGGCATCAGGGAGGTGCCAGGATGCCACGCAGTCATCTTCGGGTCGCTGCCTGGAGGGCTCTCGCTGCCAGACTCCGACATCGATGTCGTTCTGCTGCAGGAGCACCCCCCGTTTCCCCCTCCGCCACCTGCGCAGGGCTTCACGCAGGACCAGAAGAGGATTGTGAACGCACAACTCAAACTGGTGCGCCCCAAGTGCTCTTTTTCTGGAGCGGTTCCCCCAGTAGTGTTTCGTTTGACGAGACACATCGGCCCGTCATTTCGTTTCCTGCGACTGATATATAAACCACTGAACACACGTACGTGTGCACTTCCAGATTCGCGTAGGCGATGGTGTTCAGAGGTTTAGGATGGTGATTGCGACGCAGTTGGAGTGCCTTGTTCGGGGGAAAAAATGATCTCGTGTTGCTGTCGTAACCGACTGTCAGACAATCTCGCAAGAGGGCTCTTGCTGACAGCTGCAGGCGAAAGCTCGCTGCAACACAACGCGAAGTAGTTACATCGCTGCAACACAACGCGAAGTAGTTACATCGCTGCAACACAACTCGAAGCTGTGTTGCAGCATGTGGGCCGTTGGCATGTCCTGCTCAACCTGCCGATCATGCCTTCCCACTTGCCTTTCCAGCTTGTTGTTGCAAGGCTGCATGTGCGTTGCCGTCATGCTGTAACCAGGTTCTTCATGAGCTGCATAACTTTTGATCCATCATCTAGCGCTGTTGCGAGTGTCTTGCTGAGCGAACAATCTCCTGCTGTGCCATGTGAAAGATGTACGTCTGTAACTTTCACCCCTTCCCACTTTTGATCCATCGTCTACAGATGTATAGATTATGATCCATGCATATGATCCATGCACATACCAAGAAAGTATTACAATCTGCACTCACTGGGTCCCCCCTCCCCTCCCCTGCGCCGCGCTACCCTCTGCCAGGCTTGTTGCTCCATGAGCTGTTCCCTGAGTTGTTCCTACTGTGCACATAACCGCAATGCAAACGCACCGAAACTCGTGCTGATTCTGTTCAGGTAAGCAAGGCTTTCATCCGTGGAGGGTTGTTCTCCCGCCATGGCACCACAATCATTTCCGGCGCACGCGTGCCGGTCGTGCGCGTGGCCACGTGCCGCATCCCCGGCAGCAGCGCCACCGTCAAGGTCGACATCTCCATGGGCGTCAGCAACGGCGCACAGGCCGTCGCGTTTGTGCAGCGGCAGGTGCAGGCCATGCCGCCGCTGCGGCCGCTGGTGCTGGTGCTGAAGGCCTTCCTGAAGCAGCATGGCCTGAACGAGCCAAAGGACGGCGGCCTCTCTTCGTACTGCCTGCTCAACATGGTCCGCTCTCGCACCCGCCGAATGCAATGCGTTTCGTTGTCACCCCCGTTCGTGTGTTCTGCTTTCTAGAGCTCTGTTGGGTTGCCTGTTTCGCCCCCCCCCCCCGCTCACAGCCGATTCCA
>JAUMHD010015194.1:0-60342 GCA_032359135.1 Ulvella scutata
ATATATAAGCATTCTTGTTGCACAGCGTGGCTGTGGGGGGGTTCACGGGAGGGCTCTGTTGGGTTGCAGACTCCATTGCCTGCACCCAGTCTGAACGGGTCTGACGGGCGGGGTATATGCGTACATTCTATGTTGATATTGCCCTACTTCCGTTTCTGCTTATATACCTAGGTTGAGATTGTACCTATCAGTCGTGTTTGGTAAGACAAATCACACCGTCTGGCTGCTCCCCGTATACGCGTTGCATTGAATGATTGGTCACAAGAGTCAGCACATGCTTTGAATGAAGGTTGGCCTGTTGCGTTCGTCGTCCTGGTTGACCATGAGCAGCATGGTCGTCGTCACACAGCGTCGTATATATGTGCCCATGCCGACACGATTTTCCGAGACAGGCATCTGACCAGTTGCATCCACCATATCACAGCCGAACAGTGATGCATTGAGCTGAAACATGAGCGACCATCAAAGAAGCTATCGCGTGAATCATGCTTCTTGCTTAGGTTTTCGAACGCCTGAATCCTTTCCTCGCCACACCTCCAACCTCCATGTACATGGCTCTCTCGACTCTCATCATGATATAGTTGTAGAATATAGTTCACCAGTGTCTGTGTGACCGGCACAAGTCTGCATCTGTACATACGAGGACGTGCCTCTGACTCGTTCATGAGCGCGATTGTCTGTACACGGGAACGTGATGTTGGACTCACTGCCTGCAGACCTGCTTCATCGCATAATTCTCCTGTTACCGGGGGATGATGTCGCCCAACTCCTGCCTGTGAACAAGTCATTGTGCAAGACCCTCGCCAGTGATGACTTGGTCTGGCAGACAGTATACATGGCGAGATGGCACTCAGACTGCGCGGTACGCTCGTATTATAATGACCAGCTCCTAATATATTAGATAGGATTTCTGACGACCTTCTATCGCTTCTCGGAGTCGGTATTGCGCACACCACGGCATCACGAAGAGCGTCACAACAGTGGTCACTCGCACAGCGGCCGTTAGCATCAACGTTGTTAGCTGCCTAACGATACTTGTAAACTTCATGAAGCTGTATAAACCCCGAAGCGCGTCGATGATGCGCACACTGTCCACCTAGTGATTCAAAATTTCAAGAGGAAGCAAAGGGAATGTCAAACGGCATAGCAAAGAACGTCACGAATGACAAAGTGTTCTAAAACAGGCGCATCACTCAGAAAGAACACATCGAAGCACATACAAAGATATACGCCAGCAGTTCAGCCCAGTATGATGGCACTCACCCGAGAAAACAGCCGTACACCACGAATGACCAGGCGTGTTGATATTCAGGGCGAAGATTTAGATATGTCATGGAGGAACAGATATGCAGCACGCCATCAAAGGGTTTTGAGGGCTTTCACAGCTATCAAAGCACATCTAGGCATGGAAGTGGCCCCCAAACGTTCAACCTTCACTGCTTTTCGCATCTGGCCAGATCAGGAGCCTGTGAGAGTGCATGTGCGGGAGTGGCAGGTCGTTCAGCACGATCTGTTCGCAATCCAAGCCTCCGTTGAAGACCTGCAGCGCTTCCTCGCCTTGCAGCCTGGACCCTTGGCCACACTCGCTGCAATGCACTACTTACGAAACTGCCAGTTACAGAAAGCAATAATCTCCCACACCAACACGCAGCACAGTGCCAACCCATCAGTACCTTCCTGCAGTGTACCTTCCTGCAGTACTGTCGCCAATGCTTCCTCCGCACGTGGCAGCGTTGGTGTGAGCCACTGCTGTGAGTGCACTCGGTACTGCATGGATGGCAACTGTGCACGCATGGGACTGGATTGGCTGCGGGAGACGCTGCCACAGCGGCCAGGAGACCAGTTGCAGCTGACTTTGCGGCTGTGGCATCTTGGGCCCCTGGAGCCACTTGGCGGGTGGCGTGCACGTGACACCATGAGCACTGTGCGGTCTTTCTCCATCACTCCAATGTATAGTTGTACCCTTGCCTGCATCTTCAATTCCATCTCCTGCGCGCGCTATCTCTCAGACTGGTATGCTTGTGTACTGCAAGCCATTGTAATACACGTCCTTCATGTCCTCTCGACGAAGACTGCAGTGGTGATTGTCTATGCTCCTATTATTTTTTCTTCTGATATTGCCACTGCAGGCCCGTTGGTGCTTTGCATGCATACAGCAATTCACCTCTAGCCGACTTGCTTAGTTCCGCAACATGCTGGCCTTTGATACCTTGACTCAGCTGTAAGAAGTTTGTTGTGAAGCTGCAGTTTTGACACCAACATCTACTGGCAACATTCTGTGCGGGTTTGTGTGTGCGATCGGGAGTACCTGCAAGCTTATAAGAGTAGGCCACAATGCAAGTTTCGTGTCAAACAGGTCTAGATTTCCCATCGAAGTTTTGATTCTCTGGCCTGACAAAGTTGCTGGTGTTTTGCAGATAGCTTTTAAACTGACTGATCTTGCCGCTGCTGAAGTTGCCGCAGAGCAAACAGATGCCGCCTTTGTCTGGAGGCAGCTTGATAGAGGTTGTAGATATGACGTTACAGGCATGTGTTTAGAGTTGGTGCGTGTTTGAATCCGATGAAATAGTGCACTGGGCAGCACTGTTCAGCTTACCGCTGGAATGTCCAAAGCTAGCTTGGGAAGCGTATGAGAATAGCTTCTGTGAGCCTCAGAGTAGTGCTCCGAGTGATGGCAATATCATCTGCTGCTCGTATCGAATTTTGAATGCAAGGTTGCATTCAGAAGTGCCTTTCTCTGTGCACAAGCGTGAGCAGTTCAGAGGTTACAGTAGAGTTTTACGTTGATAGCTTTGTGAATGGGTAATATCATGCTGTAGGCAGAGTGGTTACGCTTGCTGACTTCATGCAAAAACCGCAGTTTTTCAAGTTCATGTGCGGATCCATGGGACAGGTGTAGATATTCAATGACAACTGACACATGAGTGGCTCTGTAATGCAACAAACCTGAAGTGCGATGGGATGCAGTCCCTTTCAGAGGGGAGGTTGTGGAGAGAGAATTCAACCATTCAACAGCGTGTTAGAGATTCTGAGATAAGTGCGACACAACTGCAAGATCTCCTGTGCTGAATATACCATACATACTATGGTCACCTACGCCACCCTTGATTGTACAGAGCTGCTGAGCGACCCATTTGAGTTGGTACTTTCAATTCTCAAAGAGTGGCTCTGCAAAACACAATCTGGAGTCCAGTATGGACCAAACTACGTACGACGTAGGGAGCAAGTGCGTTGCGATACTCCAAGGCATCAAGAGCACTAAAATAAACAAATTATGATGATACACCTTTCAGTCCAATGCAGTGGAAACATAGGCCCAAAGCATGTGGGTGTGTCACACTGTGATTGACGCGTCATGTTGCTGCATGGTAGCAGGTGCGTGATTTGCAGATCTGCCAACCAGCCGCTGGAACCCTCAAGGGTGAGCTACTAGCTGAGTGCTTACATCTTGCAGTGTCCCAGAGTGTTGAGATACGTGTGGGTTGGGGCTTGGGTGTGGCTGGTTTTCGTCACCCTGACCTTCTTTTCGATGTTCTGTGTTGCTAGCTCAGCTAAGGCCCAATTGGGATGAAAAGCTCGTCTCCTTTCCTGTGCCACACTGGGTAGCTGCAGTATATGGCGTGGTATATCCAAGTCCTACTACAAAATTGTCTGTTGTGGTAGCAGGTCACAGATTTGAGAGCGTCCGGAAATTCAGCTGCCATGCTGGAGTGGAGCGCATGGACTTGGTGAATCTGAAGAGGCCGGCACGCAGCTGCGATTTTCCCATGTATTGTGACATAGTCGCCCTTTGATGTGTTATTGGTTTGACATAACATAAAGCTGGGTTTTGAGATTTGTGATTTGTGAGTTGTGGAGGAGCAACAAATTTTCGGGGCCGATGCCCCAAACCTGTGCAATCCAGATTTGCACTCACTAAGTTGACATGTAAATATACTGGCTATTTCTTGGTATGGCGCAAGCCGCGTCCTCATTCCCAGCTCCTCCTGACTATTATACGGAACTCACAAACGACGATGCTATCCCAGAGCCTCCTACTGTAATCAGCGGACCTTTCACAAGCTTTGCGATTCAAGGCAATTCTGATGTTGCTATTCCTCCTCTTCAAGGAACAGACCTTGTGCCTGTGGCTCTCAAGGGCACTGAACGTGCGGGGCTTCTTCGTCTCCCAACCCAGAGTTGGTTTCCTGATCTGGTGCAAACATAAGTGGGCTAAGAGGGCTCTAAACTACTCACTTGTCTACTTCTAGGCTATCTCAACCTACACAGTATATGGAGGTACCCTCGGTGGACATTGTGATGTCCTATTGAGCTCGTGCACAGAAAGCATCTGAAGCACGTCCACAAGACAATTTTCCATTTCATGCCCATCTTGCAAGAAATCCCCATGGAGATGTTACGGGGCGGTTGGAAGAGGGAGTAGGAGAGGGCCTATACATGTGTGGGCCAAAAGTTGTCTTCAGATCAGAAGTCAAACAATGCGTGTGATTACTCCTTGAAGAACACAAAGTACTGCATTGTAATTATACTGGGGTAATATTTTTCCTGGGCACACTTTGCCATCCATCCTCTCTTTTTGTTGTGACCAGACAACTCTGATTGTTTGCAGGACGAAGAAGCGAATGTGCAATTATGAGTTCCTGTCGTGCATGCAGATATCGCTTCCAATCTGTCTGTGCTCAACAAGGCATTACTTCATGCTCTCGCAGATCTGATTGATGCCCTGGAGAAGACTCCTTCCGAAAGTGCAAGAGAGCTGGAGACTGTGCTGGCAGTACAGAACAACATGATGCATTTGTGCAACCGGCTACGTGTTACTCAAGGAACTTCCACTCTCAGGTATATCTTAACCCAAAGCATCGAAGAAAAGGAGGCACTGCTGAAGTCACTGCATGACTGCGCTAATGAAGTTGAAGCAGGCATCATGCACGCCTCCTCAGCGGTTGCTAGCAAAATAAATTGTGATACTAGTTAAAAGCATTGCACGCCTTCTTCAGTCACACCCTTCCTGATGGCCTCCACTGCGGTGAGAATTTGAACGGGTCCCTTGTAACAAGATCCAGAAACCTACATCCTGATACAGGCTACCTCAAAAACATTTTTTTGGGTCCAATTGACTTTTTATGTCTTGCCCGCCGCTGTTGGCTACTCTTGTGGCTCAGCACTATCTCCCTCCTCCAGTTTGGCTTTCAGCTCCACCACTTCTTCCTTGGCAGCATCCAGCTCTGCTAACAGGCGCTTGTTTTGTGCGACAAGCTTGTCATACTCCTCCACAGTCGGCGCGCCGAGTGCGCTCTTCAAGAACTCTGTTGCATTGGCTGGTCTGTCAGGCTCCTCATACAGCGCCACCAGAACTTTGGTCATAGAGTCAATCGCGCCTGCGCTTTCCAAATATTTCCTGAAAGCTTCCTTTTTTACTTCTGTCATGGTGGTGTTGCGCGCAAGATATCACTTGAGCTAAACGAAAAGGGGCGGGTTTGAACGGTTGCGGCAGGAGAGTGTGGCAGTCGGCAATAGATCAGAGAAGACAGCGAGACACACGCAAACAGTCCGGGTCCCTTTTGTAAACTTGAGTACTCATCATTCACAGCACTATCTTGCGTGCATGGATGATCTCTCTCATTGCGTGCTGTCTCATGCACATGCGCCAGTATCATCTAGGCATGTCTGAAATGGAGTTTTCCTGAACCAGAAAATCGATCAAAACGGAGCGTGCATGCATGATGAGCACTGGTGTTAATTACCATGTGCTCAGCAGAAACACACTGGTTCAGTATAAATAGCACTCCGTATCATACTTCACGCAGCTGGTTTCTGCCTAGAACGGATCTAAGTAGACCGACGTTGTAGATCCCCACCCACCCGCCACTTGGACCCTGGCGGGTTGTGGTTTAGGATCTGTGCCCCTCAAAGAAGCTGTGTGATCGGAAGGCTCTCACCCATCTTTCAGGCATTGTAGGCCGCAATACAGGCCTTTGCAGGTACAAAAAGGCCAGTATTGTGGCCACAGGTACGCTTCGTTTTGCTGAATTTTCTGGCAAAATAGGAAACTAAGAATCCAGAGCAGTTCCACAACCGAAACACGGGTAGAAGCGTTGAAACATGGCGCTCTCGGCTGCAAGACAGCTGCCCAAAGGAAATTCGAGCAGTGATGTTTGATGAAGTAGCAGTTGACCAGTATGGATTGGTGCATGGAGCGATGGGGAGCGTGTGCTACAGCACCGCGCCATGACTACTTGAATGTACCGGCTGAGCTACCTGGATGCATGCATGCACTGATTGCCCCTGCTCGCTGCCACGCTGCAGATGGCTTATCTCAGCATGACAGTAGCACTAGTGGACTGTCATGCGGGGCTGGCCTTCATCTGCTCCCCTGTGTGGGGCCCAAGCTCAAAAGAAAGATTTTCAACAGTTTTCGCACGCAAGACATGCCAGCTGGACTTCTGCTGCCGCCTGGCTGGAGACCCTAATACATTTGCAAGGCCTCTGACATGTGTGGCAGCTCCAGGACACTAATGGCCGTGCCGCCCGGGCCCCATGCACACGCTCGTTGGTAAACAAGTCAGCTTTCAAGCTCCCTTGGGATGGTGCTGCTGAGATATGCGACTGACTTTGTCAGTCACTAGCTCGTTTGCTTCGTTAGGTTTCAATCCGGACTTGTTTCAAGTAAGAATCTGCTAAATCACACTTCCCTTGACGTGGAATCAGCTCTGGGCATTGCCAGTCACCTGTGTGTACAGTCATTTGAGTCGATTCATTCACATACCCTCATTTCGTTCTCGCACATCTTCTCTTGATACGAGTGCCCAAGACACAAAATAAGCTAACAAAGAGGCAACACCTATAGACAACAATTCCTGTGTATTGCAATGGGCTTTGAACATGTGCAGGCTGCATAACATGCTTGGACCTCTGTTTCTAGCTAGAAAAGGTCTTGGGATTGACCTTGAACTCAGCCGCGATCCCGTGAGCGTTGAAGTGCTTTTACCACGAGGTCCCGGGTTCGAACCTCAGTCCGGCATGAGCCACCTCTCGTCTTTTCTTCGAGTTTCTGAGCCGGGTGCGTAAAGGGTCTCTGGTGGTCTCCCTTTGAACAAATTGCATTAATTCCGCCACTGTGGCACTGAGGCTGAAGCTCATAATGAGTATGGCGTAGTCCCCGAATATGTATGTATGTATGTATGTATGTATGTATGTATGTATGTATGTATGTATGTATGTATGTATGTATGTATGTATGTATATATATATATATATATATATTAGCTTTGAGGTTGAGTAGGACACATGTTTTGAATGGTGCCACTATGGTGCCTTTGGTTATGTCCACTTTTGGGAAGTTAGGCCCCTCTGCTGAGGGATACTTGCACAACCTTGCTACTGTTGCTTGTTCCACTGGTGTTGTTGATCGTGGGCTGTGGTTGCGTATCAGTCGATAATATCTCAGTGGTGCCCTGCCTCGTGGTTGTGGCATTGTGTTTCGTCATTACTATCGCAGTTTGGCTAAGAGTGCTGGGAAAGACTTCGTGATGGTGCTGTTGTGCCATTCGAGTGAAGTGGTGAATTTTGTGTGTTAGTTGATTTGGCTACTTGGGTTCATGCCTATTCACTACCTTTCCGTTTGCTTCGTGGTTTGGAAAAAAACGATTTGGTGATAGAGAGGGTTTTCGGCACATGAATCTGTGAAAACCCTACGACACCCGATAGCGCACCATCCGCAGCTGCTGGGGACATAAGAGACAGTACTCAGATCGCAGAACAAAAAATTCATCTGCTCTTCTCTTGTGGACTTGACACTGATCTGCGTCGCGTACATCGACCAATAGAACCGTTCCTTCATCTCCGGAATCAGTGCAGTCATGCAGATAGCTTCGCGTTCGGTACGATACTTGCCTTTACGCAGAGTCTCTTCATCAGAACATGTCCATCAGAATATGGCTAATCACATGTGCCTTTGCAGGCTCGCTTGTCGCAGACATTCTTCAGACCAGCCGCATTCCGGCCACAACTGGTGCGAAACCGCCACGATGCCGTTCCCACGATGCTGCCCACAGCACAGAATGATTCAATACGTGTCCGTCAAAGAGTCCGCACTGCACTCTGTGCGGAAGGCACAGCTTCATTTCCTTCAACACTCAGATCCGCTGTTTTCAGTTTACCCATTCAGCTTTTGCGCGTGATGGTATTTCCGCTTGATACTCCATACCACGTCTACGTATACAGTTTTGTTGTCAGACGGTCAGGTTGGCGAAGTGTCACCTGATGAACCGTGCTGTGCACCAAGTGACACAGCTAGCCTGTACACGACGCCCATCTGCCTCACCTCTAACGCCAGTAGATCGGATCCGCTCTCTGCACCAGGGCAACTGAGCCCTTGAATCCAGCACTCCCAACTCCACATCACTACTGTGCACCTTATGAGGGGCATTCAAACAATAGAATGGTACACCCAGAATGTAAGCGGAAGGTTTGACAACTAGTCGACTGTGTCTCAAACTTTAATCTCTGTCAACTGTACTCTAAAAAGCTGACAGAATCATGTGTGCAAGCAACGAAAGCAGGACTGGAATTGCAACAACTCCAGTCTCTTCCAGCTATCATCGACAGTGATTTGACGTGACAACTGCATGCAGCGGTGCGTGGCAGCACAGGCCCACAACCCGGATGCTATCACGGAGAAGGTGTACTTCGACGTCAAGATCGGGGATGCAGATGCAGGCAGGTGGGCTGTGCTGCGCTGTTCATGTAGTTCACAATGCGTATTGTAGTACAAGTGTGAGGGTCACTCAGCTTGTGAACGCAACCTGGCACCCCGTGCCCTATGGGTAGCCTGTGTACAATCGCGCAAGTCCACAACGCAGGCACGTGTACTTGAGGGAGTGATGCTCATGTCAGGGTAGCATTCCGGTGCATGGCATGGGGCATAGGTCTGTGGGGTGCAGGATCACCATCGGCCTGTACGGTGATGACGTGCCCAAGACTGCGGAGAACTTCCGCGCGCTCTGCACAGGCGAGAAAGGCTTTGGCTTTGAGGGCTCTGCGTTCCACCGAGTGATTCCCAACTTCATGATCCAAGGTGTGGCCTCCCACATGCGTGCGCACCTGCAGCAGGCCCCCATGTTGCCCGAAACTGAGCTGAACGTTGAGAGCGTTGGTGGCAAGACATGCATGATCTGCTTGGCTATGTCAGGGGACCAGTATTTGAGTGTAGTCAAGGGTTGTGCCCCGTCCCACTCCAGCACCAGGCCTGGGGGCGAAGTAGGAGGCCCGCTGCTCGAGGCGGTTCTCTGGCCCCAGCGCATGCATGCAAACCGTTGCAGACGGGCCGTGTCGTTACTTCCGTGTGTGTGCGCTTGTGCATCCTCCGGTCGGGGGCCAGGGGAGGGGGGGGCCCAGCGGAACCTCCAGTAAATAGGCCTCCCCTGGGGGGTGCATAACACGACTGGCCTTGCACCGAACTGCTGGGCAGCTCAGTAGCGACTGGCATGTCGGGGGGGGGGGGGGTGCCTGTGCGCAATTGCCAGGCCCGCGCACTGCACAGATCGCGGCACACCCCACATGGTGCCAGTGGCACGTGAGATGAGCATGGGTCAGTGGTGCAGGGGGCGACTTCACGGCCGGCAACGGCACCGGCGGCAAGAGCATCTACGGCACCAAGTTTGAGGATGAGAACTTCAAGTTCAGGCACACTGGCCCCGGCATCCTCTCCATGGCCAATGCTGGCATGCCTCTGCCCCCTCCTGTGTGACTGCTGCACCGCTCCTGCATGCGGCGCCCGCAGCTACACAGCTGTACTTGAAAGCATGTAGACCATGTTACACTCTGCTCTGCAGCAGCCTGGCGCCTCATGTGTTTGTATACCGTAGGAAGTGCAATGCGCACACGAGGCAGGCCGCTGCTGACCATGGTGCTGATCGCACGCAACTCCATCGGCCACACACGCACGTGCACCGTCATACACTTATAGAGCAATCCATTGACTGGAGCCGATGAATCTGCACCGACCAGATGCTGGTGAGGGCGGGGGTGGCACCTGACCGCCGTCGCCGGCCCCGCCGTGGCTTGCATTAGTACTGATGCTCAAGGCACAACACACTGAGTGTGCTGTGACAGCCCAGAAACGCCATCAACGGTTGCTTCTGCTGGATCAGAAGGGGGCATGTACTCTTGTAGCATGTTGTAGTGGGGCTCTTTGCAGGTAGAGCTGAATGATGCTTGCCGGCTTGTAACAAGTTCAGAAGTAGTGCGCGGTTTGAGGGCGGATGTTCTGCAGGGCCCAATACCAACGGATCGCAGTTCTTCCTCTGCACAGTCGAGACAGGCTGGCTGGATGGCAAGCATGTGGTGTTTGGAGAGGTGCGGCGCTTGTTGTGTCTGGTGGCGTTGCCTGGCTCTTCTGCAGGCTGCTGTAATTCTCCTGTGGAGTTCGAGAACTCTCTGTGCCATACAAGCACTGCGTGTTTCTGCTGCAGTGCCACTGTGTGAGTGTTATGTTCTGCAGCAACACTGCATGTGGTTGTCGACACAAGCCTTCCAGCAGAAGTGGGATATCTGGGGAGGGCGGGGTGAGTTGCCCCCTGGCAAGCACGTGGCTGAACGCCGACTGCTCACTGCGAGATGTTGCATGCAGGTGATTGACGGAATGGACACTGTAGAAAAGATTTCTGGGACACCTACAGGGCCTATGGACAAACCCAAGTCAGCAGTGGTGATTGCTGAGAGCGGGGAGGTGTAGGTAGCTATGACACGTATTGCTTAGCTTTCTGAGCAGTGGTTCCAGTAGGTGACGTCTGGCTTGCCAGCCTAGCAGCTAGGTTGAGTGCACTGCCTTCTGCAAATTGGTTTTGCGGGGCTGGCGACAGATTGTTGCTGTCGTTGGCGGTGGGGTCTGAGCTTGCAACATTATTTTGTACATGCGGTGATGCTCCTGGTATTGGGTTCTTTTGTCAGCGGCTGTGTTTATGCATAATCATGTCAACCACCGTGATGCATTGTGACAGAGCCGCATTGTTGTCTGTCGATGCATAATTTAGGAGCAAAGTACGAATGGAGAGCAGCCGCGGGGTATGGAAGAAGGTTAACCTGTTATGTGACCGTGCAGTCGGTGTGTCGGGCATGCTTTTCTGTGGTACCCTGTGAGCTTCACACGTGCCACTTCTGACGACGGTGTGTTGTGCAATGATGCCTGTACACTTGTGTAATGATTCGCTGGAGTCTGTGCGTGAGCAGTCTGTTGCCATTCTGGAGGAGCTGGCAGCTGAACGCGCAGAATCAAGCGAGCCCATGCCGTGGGGGCCCTTTGATGCGCGCATCCACACTTTCTTCGAGGCAGTTGTTTTCCCCTCGCCAGACCATGGGGATCTCAAGGACGGGTATGCGAGGTGGGTGGCAGTCATGCACAACAAGTTAGAACTGCTGGCCACTTATAAAGAGCTCGGCAAGGTCTGACTCAAGCCATATCACCTTTTCGTCTTGGTACCCACACACCCTGGTTCCAGGCTGCTCTGTTCTCTTCTTTCAGCCTGTTGGCTGAGAAAGTAAGAGCTATGAATGCAGCACATTGATGCAGGACTTACTGGGGCTGCACATGGACAGCTTGTGGAGAGCTATTCTCACACCCCACGTGTTTTGGTCAAACGAAGCTCGAAAGATGTGCTTCCCACACCTTCTATTCTCATGGCAGGCCTGCAAGCCTTGGACAGAAGCGATTCGCAAGGTCAGTACACAGCCACTGCTGCCTGGAAGAGTCCGCAGCTGCACAGCAAGAAACTAGTTGATAAATGCAGGCGTGTGAACCACGAGACTTCCTTCTCTTCCTACCGCAGCTTACTTCGCTGTTTGCTGAGGCTTCCAGCTTCCTCGAGGAGGCCTCATACGTGCCTGAAGCCCTGGACAACGCGCAGAGAGGCACCATGGACACGCCTGTCACTCCAGGACAAGACCTTCCAGGGGCATGTCGTGACCTTCTGTCAGATATCCTCCAGCATTGCATCCTTGAGGTTGTGGTGGCGTTCGAGGAGTTGCGGCGCAGGAATTGGAGGTTTCTGCTGGACGTGCTTGGGTTCGTTCATGACTCAGTGGCTGTGATGGTAGGTCTTCATGTCCAGGTGTAACGTCCGGGGCTGCTGCACCCCTGCGGCATGGTGCGCTGGCGCAGTGAGTCATTAGCGGCATTGAAGTCGAGAGCTGCCTGCAGCCCAACACACCATGTGGCGTCCTAGAGTTATCTCCCGTGCTGACACAACCCTTGATCTGTGCTGCAAGGCAGCGAATCCACAAATCAGTGCATCTTTCTGTGTCACTTACCGTGTATGCGCAGCAAACCGCAACAAACCATAGCGACAGGAAACAACTTTGAAATTTGCAGAACTGACATCTTTGCTTGTCCTTGTCTCTGGCAGGGAGCCCTGAAGTTCTCTTATTCGGTGAATGTGCAGGTTGACATGTACCGACGGGCCCAGCCAGGTACTGCAGCCCCTCCCCCACTGCAACTGCACAGCTCTCAGATCCAGGCCGCCCTGGCTGGCAGCCTGCGTGGCCTCGTCACGTGCGTGCTGGACTCCATGGCAGTGAGTACCATGATGTGCCTGCAGCGCCCCACAGATGCTGCGACAGGCAGCACGCAACATGCGCCGCCTGCCCCCGCCGCAGCCTGCAGCACCACACCCCCAGCCACGGCCCACCACAACAGCCAGCTGCCGTGCCCTCTGGTGCTGCAACGCTGCTGTAATTGTGGCCACAAGTGTGCTGTGCCAGTGGGCTGCCACAGTCGTTGTTCACGGTGCGCCCCAGTGCAGGTCGCCGCCAGCTGCGCACCGCTAGAGGCCCACTGAGCGCAGCAACGTACCTGCGGGGCTGAAATGCAGGTGCCAATCAGAAAAGCCAGGGGTAGTGACCGAGGCAAACCAGCAAGCGCTGCCGGTGGCGTTTGAGCAGCGCCGCAGAATCATGTCGAAGTACCTGCGAGTGCTGGCGGTCTTGGCGGGTGTCAGGGCGCTGTGGGGGCGGCTGGCCGTGCCGCCGTGCACGCTCGGCAGCACAGGGTTGGTGCTTCAGCACCTCGGACTGCACGACTTGTTATCACCGGACAACTTGCTGTGCATGGAAGTGGAGAGCAGTGACGGGTCTGGCAGTGACGCTGAGGGAGGGGCTCCATGTGCGACCTCCTGCCCCCAGCAGCCCTGAGGCGCCCCCCACACCACCCCCGCCTGTGTCCGCACTCCGGCACTGCACCAACTGCTTGCTATCCATGAACATGATGGTTATTAGGGTGATCAGCTGTTTTTGTACAACCTGGTGTGCTCTGTGGCCTGAGACTGTGCCGCAGCTTGGAGGGTGGCATGCACTGCAGGCTGCGGCGACACTAGCACTGCGCCAGCGCTGCTGCGGCGGCTACAAGCTGGTGCCGCTGTTGTGGTGATGTTCCAGCTGGCGATGCTATATAACCATGCATGTACGCCATGCACAACTGCTGCGCTGGCGGGCTTCCCTTCAGGACACGCTGTAGTCATCAAGGCTGCATGCACTGCATGCATGCACATTGTTACGGACTCCACAGAAAACAAGAACCTTGTTGGACTGGAGAACGGGTTCGGGATGGTTGCAATCACAACGTCAATCGCAAAGGGCAGGGGCGGGCGGGGAACAGGGCCCCTGATGCAGAATGCAGTGCGTGGCGGTGGCGGTGCACCAGGCCTGCTTGGTGGTGACTCACTAACCTGCCAGGCTCACCACTACAGCGGTGATGCTGAAGCAACTGTGCATGAGGGCGGAGAGAGCAGGCAGCAACGGGCGCGGGCAGAGCCTGCGCACTTGAACGGTGCACAAGACCAGATGCTCGCGTGCGCTAGAGCAGCACACAACGTGTTGGTGACGCACTCGGACCAGCACGTGTGCATGGCGGCCCTGCAGGCCCTCCAAGTGTGCTGCCCCCCCTCTCTGCCAGGGCCATGTCAAAAGCGCGCACACCCTGTGGGTTGTATTGATTCTGGACCGGCTGACGTCACACATAGGGTATCATCGAATTCTCTCTTGTCTACTCACATCGTTACCCCATTCTCTGGCGCTGCACACTGGTGGGGATCAGCCGGTGCACTACGGCTGGAGCCACTGAATCGCCCTTCAGCCTGTGTTTGCTCTCAACACTTGGTGGTGTGCACTGGAGAGATTGTCGCGCCACACCTCCAGGCTGTGATTCTGTGTCATATTCATTCGTTGCTAATCTTGTGAGTTTCTGTTCTGCTTATAGTTCTAATGTTGCTTCAGACTGTGCAGGGCTTGGTGTCCTTGCTGGATGCAGCTGCTTGTGTGAGCCTGCTTGAAGAGCTACTGTGCGTCTACATGCCACAAGTCCAAGGGCAGCTCATCCACATGTTGCAGCAACGGATACAGAACAGTGCAGAGGGAGGACACGATGATGATGCAATGTGGGACACAGCTAGGGTTGCCAGCATGGCTATCGATGCATTGTCGCTCCTGTTGCCTCGTTCTGACGCCCAGTCGGGAGTTGGTGAAAGTGATCACAGCTTCATTCAGCAGACTGGATTCGAGGAGCCAGTTGTGGCAGCATTGAACTTAATGCGGCATCACGTAATGCGGAGGAAAGTATGCAGAGCTCCTGGCAGCTTCTCGCCAGGCTTCTCGACAGCGCTTGGCATCTTGCAATGCAACAATGTCAATAGTGACGGTATTGTTTTGGTTAGAGCGATTCTATTGCGAATGCAGACCGCAGAGCGCCACGCAGCACATCACGTCCCGTCCGCAGTTCTGCCCTTATCCGTTGCCATCCACGCTGCGGAGATGCTGCTAGAAGAACTAGCGTTCTTTCAGAACTGCACCAACCTGGAGCGCTGAATGCGGCGCATTGAGGCTGTGGTTGGTGTGCACGGTACCTGTGCACACCAATCGCAACGCTTCCAGGATTGCGATCATCCAGCGTCACAGCTGACACAGTTGTTTCAAATGGGTGCATACTACGGATGGGTTTGAGTAGGCTGTTTGGTTGCCCTTGTGTGCCTAGGTAGCGCTGCCTTATGCTCCCTGGCCTTTGCTCGTTACCTTGCTCTGTGCCTTCTTTGGTTCATTTTGCTATAAATTTGAAGTTCCGGCGCCCTTGTCGATGTAAATTGTGTGATAGTGAGAGTGTTGTGTGATAGTGGTTACTCAGTGGGTCGCACTCGGATGCCTGTATGAGTGCGGAAGCTCATCAGACCACTGTGAAGCTGCCTTGTTAACATATGCATCCATTGGAGCTCTGTTCTTCTTCATTTGCTACACTCCAGTCCCCTCCCCGTCGCGGTGAGCAGACTTATTGCTGGCTGCAAGAGTGTGCAGTTGGTTGTCCGTGCCTTGGCTCCCAGGACTGATCGTGCACGAATCCTTCCAGGACTTGGCTCCCAGACTTTTGAAGTCCATGGAAGTCCTCACTGTCCGCCACAAGTTGCATCCCACACACGAAACAGGCGTGGATTGCAATGTCAGTACGACAACGTTATACTTTGTGTTTTCGGTCTACATTGGCTATACAAAGCGCGCATGGATACCATTCCATCACAAAATTGCGTAAACTTGGCTCAGGACAGAATCACCAGTAAGCACAATGAAAACCCAGAGCGAACAAAGTCATCAAGTACTTTGTACACGACTCGTTTCCATCTCCGCTCGCAGCGGATGTTGTCGCCAGTGTGTGATCGTCAATCACTTCGATGGGCCCAGCTGGGTATTGTATACATGCATGGGAGAGCCTCTTTGAACAGGTTACGTATATGCATGTCATGAACGTGGGTCATGCACAGCCTTGTCATTTGCATACAAACGACCTGCACTTAGTCATCACAACAGAAACAACGTAATGGGACAACTGCCTTCTGTTGCCATCGAACCAGTGCACGTCGATGCAATCTCAAACGACACTGATGACAGGCATGAATTACAAGCAGACGAACTGCACAAGAAATACAGATTAGCAGTACACGAGACCACTTGAAAGACGGCCAACTCAACTGTTCGAGTGTGGGCACCGCAGCACACACAGACAATGGGCATCACTGTGCAACGGCCAAAGTGCCACACATTGCAACCTCAACTCATCTGTGGCCCAATCTCCGCACAGAAGAATTAAACGAGAAAAATCTGATGCCGCCCCCTTGAAACCACAGTGGCTGCACTCGCAGATACTCCTGCACTGGTCATTTGAGCCACCAACTGTGTTCTGCTACCTCCTCTCCTTGTACACCACTCCCTGCACTGTTGGTTGTTGAGCGATGCCAGTGACCGCTCAAGTACCTGGTTTCAAACTCAAGGTGACTTCAATCTCGACCTCACTTGAGGTTTAGGCCTCACTTGAGGTTGGAACGTGGCTTCGGACAGCTGAGCGTCTGGCAGGTTCAGGCTGCAGCAACCTTCCTGCTATGGCTCTGAGCCGTGACCTGCAGCACCTCAGCACCACAACACACAGCAGTACACTACAAGAGCAAGATGGTTGCTTTGAACTGCGCCCACCCCGGGGCCTGCAACATGACGAAGCACGACTGCTGACCTCTCAAAGCAGACACGAGCCACTGATGGACCGCTGCCATGACTCCAGCAAGAGACGTGAAACCATGTCACACCAAGGGGACCATCCCCTTCAGGTCCGCAGCCACGAGCGCCCTCTTGCTCGGCCAGCCTTTGCCGACCAACACTGCCCGAAGCATCAGGCGTTTTTCAAGCTGCAGTGCTCAGTGTTTGCAACGCAGGAGCTTGCCTGTACACGGTGGCTACCTCCACACACACGTCACTCTGCACTGGGCCCCACCATCTCACCGGCTGCGCTGCTCGACCGCTTGGAGTGCGATCCTTTGCTGCGGGGCTGCATGGAGCCAAAGGAGCGGTTGGAGGTGGTGGTTCGCTGCGAGGCAGGCCGCCGGCTGCTTTTCTTGCCTTGTGGCCTGCTGCCGGCTGTTGGGGACATCTTCTCCTCAGGATCTCTGGTGCCATAGTAAGCATCACGCGCTGGGTCCTGAATGGGCATCTCTAGGATGGAGGGCGGCCTGGTGCCATCACTGGTGTGCGCAGCTGACTGCCTGCGGGAGGATCGTCGGGAGGTGGGGGTGCCTGCCCCAGACTGGGAGTTGGGAGCCGGTGCACCGCCATAGTTGCTCTGCCGCGCGCTGCTTCCACTGCCGTGCCCACGTGAACCGGTGTTGGAGTGGCGGCTGCTGTGGCTGGGGCCCAGGCCTCCGGTAGTCGCCTTGCGGGAACGGTGCGGGGACTTCGGCACTTGGTGGTAGCTTTGGCTTTGGCTACCCACCAGCCCACTCTTGCTGCGGCGGTACCCGCTGCTGCTGTGCGAGTGGGCAGAGATCTTGTCTGGTGGATATGTGACGTCTGAAGGGTGCTGGGACGGGTTGGTGCCGTGGGGCAACGAGGGGGCCTTGTTGAGCTCGTTCATGAGGTTGCGGGCGTCCTTCAGGGTGGCGTCAAAGTCGGCAGATGCCTTCGCTCCCCCACCCGGTCGAGGAACGTTGGAGCTGCTTGCACCAGTGGAAGCCTCCTGCACTTTCAGGCCTGCACAGAATTTCTCTGATTTAATACACTACACTGTTGAGATACAGCCGCCCCATGACGCTCAAGATCATGCATCACACAAGCGCAGCCACTGCAGCCCCCCTCCCTTGTGTTGCCCATTGCAGCACTTCTCTTGCGAACAATACGCAGACGGGCAATACAGAACTGCCCTGAGAGGCAAGGGAGTGTGCTACACACCTGCAGTGGCCCCTGAGGTGTTCTGTGTGCTCATGTAGCTCTGAGCAACAGCCGACAGTGAGTTCTCCTGCGTGCGCGAAGTCCACTGGGTCGCCTCGCTGCCATCTGTGTGCAGCTGCCCAGAAACTGGCTTGTTGGGGGATGTTGGAGCCTGCCCAGGAGCCTGCAGAAGGCCCACGGACAGGGGAGCATTCAGGAGGCCTCCAGAGCTGTCTGCCTGCCGCATGATCTGCGCGGTCATGTAGAACTGCTGTGCTTGCGCCAGCTTCTCTTGCGCACGCTGCACACAACACGTACGCTTGAAACTGCACTTGTACTTTGTATACCTGGTGACATGATACGGAGAGGTGACATGAGCAGTGCAGCAGCACAGGAAGGTGCTAATGATGTGCAGGGGCAGCGCGCGAACCTTCATCACTTCGTCATGCACAGCCTTATGGGCGGCATCAGGGAAGGGTGGAAGGGGGGCGCTGTGGCCGCCTTCAGCATTCCAAGAGAACGGGTTGCTTAATGCACTGATATCAGCTGGAGGCGTGCCCCCTTGCGCACGGGACGGTGTGCGGGCAAGCTCAGTGGGGCCGCTGACTGGGGTAGGAGTGAACTGGGAGGCGATGGGCACGCCAAGGGGAGACACAGGTGTGCCGCTTGGTGCAGCGGACGAGGGCCGATTCTTTGAGGACTGCCGGAACGAGGTGGTGCGGTAGCCTCCTGGGTTGTGCGGGGACATAATACGGTTCTGAGGCAGGTTGTAGTGAGGCGAGAAACCTCCTCCCACAGCTTGCACTGCAAGCCAACACACTATTCTTCACAAAACTTCTTCTTCACAAAAAAGATTTAAGGGTGAAGTGCCCAGTACTGCAGTGCGTGCAGGACTAGACGCAGTACACATGCAGCCCCGGCGCAGGTACACTCTATCACACCGCAACCCAAGGATACAGATGCATTGTGTGGCGGTGGAAGACGCAATCATGTGGGGGGCCGCACAAGGAGATGGGGACCCCATGTAACCTGGGTTCAGCAGTTGCAGATGATCTGCCCAGCCCTCCATGACAGACCCATCCAGGATAGAATCTTCACGAGCTCCTTTGATCCAGCGATGGTTCAGGGCTTGCTTTGCAGTGTACCGGTTCTTCGGGTCCGGCTGTAGGAGCTTGAGGATCAGATCCTTGGCAGGCTCAGACAGCACTCGCCATCTTGGGTCCTGCACAGTACCACATGGATGAAACTCCTGCAGTTGTACGCTATACATTCTGTCACTCTGGCAACCGCTAAAGATATGGAGAGTGCAGGGCATGACGCAAGATGCGTTGGGCAGGACTGCAGTGAACACTGGCAGCAGATCAGAGTGGCTTGCTGGAAGCCGTGGGCACATCCACCGAAATGCTCAGTTTCATCAGACTGAGACCGGAGCATGCCCGTTCATAGCAACGCAACGTTCAACAAATCAAGCAGACGGTGGGGCGCGCAGGCAGAGCAGCGGGAGGTGGGCCACACATGCATGCCTCGAAGGCTCTCGGGTGTCATTAAAGCATACTGCATGCTACGGGCTTGATCCTGCGTCATTGGCTTGGCACCCACAAGCATCACGAACAGCAGCACCCCGAGGCTGTAGCAGTCCATTTGGCTCGTGTGATGCTGGCCAAGGATGACCTCTGGAGCCACAAAACCAGGCGAGCCCATCATACCACGCGAATGGGGTTCCTTGGAGAGGTCCAAGATCATTCCAAAGTCGACCAGCTTGACAATCTGCAGGCGTTCTTTGGTGGGGGGCACAATTCACGCACATCGTGCAAGCAGCACATTCTGTTCGAGCAATGATCAAACTGAGAAAATGCAACAGCTACAAAGAGGTACAACACTGCAGCAGAGAGATGGTGGTCGTACATTGTCCTTTCCAAAAGCAGCCGAGTTGCTGACAGACGTTTTGAACACAACGTTCTCAGGCTTGATGTCACGGTGCACAACATTGTTTTCGTGCAAGTATGCAACTGCACTAAGTACTTGTCTGAAAACGGCCGCTGCTGTCTTCTCTGAGTACCGCTTGAGCTGCACAGACCACTTGACACTGAGCGTAGCTATACATTGGGAATTAGTGCATCCAGATGTCGCGGTAACAGGGTACAGAGCGGGAAACATCAAATATATACGCAGGGACTTCGAAGTCACTACATAGCTGTAACTACCAAGCGACATCTAGCAGGAGGAAGACAGCACACCTTAGCCAGATCATTCAGCAGCATTCCGCCCTTGAGGTACTCCAGCACAAACACCCACTGGTTGGTAGACTGGTATACTTTGAGGCATCGAACGATATTCTTGTGCTGTAGCTTGCGCAAGTATGTACCTTCACGCTGCAGGACAGCCACATGCTTCTCTTTCAGACCTGGTTTGTTCAAGTAGACAACCTTGAGGGCGTGGTGCTTGTTGGTTTGTTTGTGCCTGCCCAACACAACATCGGCGAAAGCACCCCTCCCCAGTGTGTTCAGAACGACGTAGTCCTCACACGCAGGGTTGTCTTTCCACCTGCGCCACTCTTCGCCTGAAGAAGAGGTGACTTGGGCAGTGGATGATTCCCGCCTGCGCTCCTCTTTCTCACTACGTTCACGGTGCCTCTGGGGTGGCTCTTCCCTCTCAGGACGTTCGCTGCGGGACTCGCGATGATCCTCCACCGAGCTGCAGTGGGTGTGAGTCTGGGTGTTATTCTGGCTCACACCACCAGCACCCCGGTTATATGATAGTGCCTTGCCTGAAACGCGCAGATCATCGTCACTTTGCGCTTCCAGAGGGCTGGACATCTGAGTGCGATCACGGGAGCGCTCAGGGCCGGGAGCAGCCAGAAGGTCACTCTGAGGCTTTGTGGAAGAGTCATTGTTTGTTTTGTGGTACGGTGGTTCTACATACTTGACGTCTTCTGGAACGTTGTACTGGAAGCTGGGGTCAGGTTTCTTTCTAATGGGCTCTGTTGGTGGAGGTAGAGGCTCTGTCAGGTCCGTTTTGGACATGCAGCAGAGGAACTTCATAGTGGGGCAGTGTCGTCACAGCGCGTCAACGGCTCATTACCACAGGCCGCGAATAGGCACCTGCTTGACCGTCCAGAAAGCTACCTGCATGCGATCCAGGCCTTGCAGATACCAGTTGTACCAGCCGCGGCCACCACCGTTGCACACTTCCGCATGCGCAAGCACACCAACACCGTCGTCCCGCTTTTGAGTCAGGACATTCCGGAAATGGTTTTATGTTCGCCTACACTGGCTTGTAGATGTATTTCGAACTGACTGTCGAGAAGGAAACGACTGCGTGTGTGAGGTCCACAGGCGCCCCCTCTCGTCCAGGTCCAATTGATTAAAGGCCACTTGTGAGCAGAATCGTCGAGGCAACAAAGGCAAACTCATTTATGAAGCAATAGTGTATCTTTAGGGCGACGTGCCGGTGGAAGAAACTTCACTGATAAACAGACTGGCAAATTCTTCACAGGGTACCGTCCGCACAGCGCGCACCAGCACAAATGAACACTGAGGAGTAAATGTGGATAAAACGAGCTACGGTTGCTAGTGTGTGAGCGAATAGCAATCCAGCGCATCTGATGCTGGATCCTGGGCACACACACAAGCCGCCCGGTGGAAGCACAGCGTACGCACCGTCAGCGTATCCTGACTGTATTGCAGTTAAGTAAGGTTCATGCTGCAGCGAAGCGTGCCCTTCCAGAGGTTGACAAATCGACACAGTGGGTTGGAGAAAGAGCACGCACCTGCATAATAGCTTTAGCGGAGCATCTTTTGCGCTGCGTACGAGCGAGTGCGCTGATCTCTCGAATAGTCTTCTCGCAGGAAGGGCTCTCCTTCACCTGCCTAGCTGCAAGGATGGCGTCCCAGCACACAAGTTTTCGGATGGCTGCGAGGCGAAAGCTCCTGGAGCGAACAGAGCGAAACGAGTGGGCAAAAAGACGTAAAAAATGGTTTGCAGCTCTCTAGGCGAATTCTACGTCCCTGACCGCACAATGGGTGCGCACGGAAGAGTCAGTACTTAAAGAAACGGCTGGACCGACTGCCGCCACTTCGCCGTCACAGTGTTGCATACGCCTTCTGTAACATGACCTGGGGAAACTTTCGCACTCTGTCGTTCTTGTGTGCCACTGACCAGAGCACTTTACTACGCGCGCGGGGTATCAGGTTTGCATGATGGCCAGGTCGAAATCTCGGCAGAGCTTAAAGTCCTTAAGAAACAGATGACCGCTTGGATGATTAATGAACGATCCTGGCAGCAACTACCGTGTGCAAAGATTTGACCATGTTGAGGTTCTTGAATAGGATGGCGCAGCGCGCTGCAGCGTAGTTTTCACGATGGCAATTGCATGCGAGCGCGCGGGCATTAATGCATGATAAGAGACAACAATAGCGAGGTTTCGCGAGGCATGCCAGGCAGCGGAAGCTAAGATGACACCAAGCAGTAGTCAACAGCATCACATTGAAAGGGGACAAGATACCTTTGATACGATCATTTCCTACCTCCTGCGTGCATTTTCACCTCGGGCCTGCAAACTTTTGGCACCCAACAACCACCGTACAAAACCGGTGCAAACACAGGCTCTGTTCTTCCAAAGTTCATGCGAGGACTGTGGAACAAGCATAACTGTATTTGCAAGTAAGCGATGCTGTGCATGGCACCTCAGCTAAGTGACAACGAGTGTACTTTGACAGAATGGACTGTCAGTTAGGTCAGAGAAAATGCAGAAGCAGAATTGACGGTGCAGTTCAATTTTGCGGCCTGATCGCTTAGCCAGATACATGGCTAATGTGTCTGGAGCTCATGCCTGTGATAAAAAAAACCGTCGTCACCGAAGCGCCATGCTGCCTCAGAGCGCGAGTATCGAATTCAAAGCATACTATGATGTCTGCTGCTCGATAGTTGTTGATTGACATCATATTAGTTGATTGATAACACTAATGTATCACCTTATGGTAGTCCTCAGGGCACACGAAGGAGGGTGCACGCATCGCGGGTCTGCTCGTTCGCTCTGATGCATTTGAGTAGTTAGGCCCCTGCTTGGCTCGTTTGCTGTCTCTGGGCTTCCTGTTGCAACATGTATGCCATAGGTCTTCTGCCTGGTTAGCAGTGCCCGATGTAATCACACAAACGGAGTGACCAGGGAAACGCTGGTCCTGTAGCAGTCCACATATTTGCACTGGTCGGCACTTTTTGCAAACATTGCTGGAAAGGACTCCTTGAAATCGGTATAGACACACTGTGTTCGATGGACACGTTATGGACAGATGCATGCATGAAATCTCATGCATGCCCCAGAGAGTAATTACATCAACAGGAAGCGGGGGATAGAGCAAGTGCAACAAATCTCAGCCATGTATTCAGCTACACGCTATGGGTTGCAACAGTTGTACACAGTGTCATGCCTCACTCTTCCTCAACAGAGGGAACAAGCAACCCAGGCAGCCGGGTGTGCCTGCTCGCGCGGGAGTACAACTGAACACCGGGCCTAAAAAATGCATGATTACCCTTGCACAACGCCACACTAACCTCTCTGTGAACACTTTCTAGGAATGCGCCAAAAGGGACATGTCCAGTGCTGGAATCAGCAGTCGCCAGCAGCCGCAGGTAGTCAGAGGCTTGGTTGTCCAGGTATCCGTAGGATTCGATGGCAAAGGCGCGGAAGGTGAGGCCGGTCACCCAAGGCGCAGCAAACTGGGAGCTTTTGCGCATGCGGGCGGCGGCAGGCGCTGTCCCGGCTGTGGCGTCAGAGCTGCGGGCGAGGTTGGTGGCTCCACCGGGGTTGGCGACAACAGTGTCCAGAGCCATGGGGCCGGGGCCAGGGCGAACAACTGCATATATGTCTCCCCGCGCCTGACCCGCCGTGTTGCCGGGCGTGGGGTCCAGCTCTCTGTACAAGGGTTCACGAGTGCTGGAAATCCCCGCCCGACTGGTTGCGTTGCGTAGCGCCTCCGTCACCAGGTTGTGGCGGTAGTGCTTGCGGCTGCTGGGGATGCTACTGCCCGTTAGCGCATGTGGGTGGCCCCTGGTGTCGGATGCTGCAGGATGGCGGACTGGATGTTAGTGCGTTTGATGGAGTTGAAGGCGTTGGAGAAGTCTGCCGAAACAAGTACCTGTTCAGGGTCTGCAGAGGGGGCAGATTGCAGGGCATGCGTAATGATGGAAGTGCCTGCTTTGACTCTGTATGCCTGTCGCAGAGGAGCGAGTGATAGGCCTGTGTCTTCGACCATCGCTAGCGCATATTTTCCCGCCAGTCGGAAAATGACCTCTCCCACTGCGATTGGACGAACGCCATCATCTTTTTTGCGGAAGGCGATGCCATCGCAATCAAGGAGGGCATCCGACCCTTTACAAGAGTTTGTCAGGAGGGTTTGGATGAGGTTGAAGAGTTCTTGTTTGCAGGCAACACTTTTGTTGCAGGCGTCTGTGATATGGGCGAACGTCAAGTTGCTGAGGCTAGGGGCTGTCCCATGTTATAGGTTGCTCAGCACGCGGTTGAGATGCTGTATTTTGAAAGGTACCACAGTGGGGGGAAGGTCCTCCAAGAGTGGAGCCTCGGCGGGGTGAAGGTCGCGAAGGCGTTGCAGATCTGCTCCGCGGGCTGGGATGATCACTTCCCTCTCGAGCATCTTACTAGCTTTACTCGCGTTCCCGTGGCAGGCCGTGGCTTCGATATGGGACGCAAGTGTCCGTTGTGATTGCTTGCTGGTGGGTATGGGTTTTGAAGTGCCTGGTGCGGCGAAGGAGAGAGGGGCGGCAGAGCGGTACGCGGTCAGCCGTGTCTTCGTACGATGGGAGTAGCCGGGTTGTATGGAAGAGTCAGACAGGCTGTGGGATAAAATTTGCAGGAGTTTTTGGAGTTTGTTGGCACAGTCTTGCGCATCCTGGGCCTGCTTGACATCAGCCAGAGCTTGGGCGAGGGCTGTGGCATAGGCATGATGCGCACATGCGGGCATTCGGTGCGGGGGATGTGCTGTGGAGTTGTGCCGGTTTGGGAGGGCGGCACCGCTTTGGGCGTTGGAGGCTTGGGCGTTCGCGGGGTTACCCGCTGCGTGGGCTGGGGGTGAGGGGCGGGTAGGTGCGGTTGGGGGTTTTGGGGCAGGATGTGCTGGGCCACGCGGCAGCTGTACCAGTGGGGGGGTGTGGTGGGGAGGGATGCTGTGAAGGTGGATGGGTTGGTTACAGGGTTGCGTAGTGGGGGTTGGTGTCAAGGATAGTGGGGTATTGGATGAGGGGGCGTGGGGTGGGGCGCTCTGCGTTTCCTTGTTTGGCATTGAGTGCATGGCGGGAGGTAGTGCATGCCACAGAGAGTATGATCGTATGGTATACGATGATGCATATGGGATCTTGCAAGACGTCCCGCGCAACACAGTTTGTTGTGGTTATGAATGCCAAAGTCCCTGCAGCCATGTGCTCTTGCTACCTGGATGCTAGTATTTTGTGACCAAACTACGCATCAACCTTACATCTCCACAAGCATTCCTTCTGAGGTGTACAGCATCCAGTCAACTGGTTGGAGTACTCACCATGCCGTATTAGTGCGTAACTGCTCGCCAGCAATCACCACCTATGGTGCAAAGACAGACTGCGGACTTCCTGGTCCAGATGTCTCTGGTACCAACCAGGCTGTGTTGAGCTGTGCGATGCGAGCAGCAAAATCCACACTAACGATCGACGAGTCTACATGGTCTGGAGATCTTGCATTGCAAACAGAGTCCTCACCAAAGTGCACAATAGTGGACCGCTTTCGACCGGTTGCATAGCACGACAAGTGCACTTTTGGAGTTCCAGCAGCCTCCTGATGGTGTGAAGAACATGGGAACAGCACAGTTCTGTGGTGCTTATCGTCGTCATCACAAGCTTTGCGCAGCAGTGGGGTAATTTTGGATGTCTCGTTCCACTGTGTGCTAGCTTGTTGCCACTGAGAAGCGGCTTGCCACCAGAGACTAGTTGCTGAAGATGGTGGGCTGTTGACATATGCGGCATGTACTCTGGTACCTTCAGCGGACCCTGGAGTTTGCGGCGGGTAGCTCCCATCAGGTGTAGGGGCCTGAGAACTCTGACCTAGACAGAGTTGCTTTGACAAGCCTGAAATGTCGAGCTCTTCTTCAAGTTCAACTTCTCTGACAATTTTCGCAAACTCCTTGTACTTGGCGATAATTTCTTGGAGCCGCTCCTGCAGGTTGGAACATCAGATAGGCCAGAAGGGTGGAACATCAGATGGGCCGGTATTCCCACATGAAGTAGGACGGGTTACCTGTGCTCCTTTGAGAACTGCTTCATTCGTAATTTTTGTTATGTCACAAAGTGCTCCGTTCAAGGATTTCGCTCGCTTGAGCCGTGCCACAGCACTGTGGCATTCACCGCCTTGAAAATTCGAGTAGTCTTGGTGTTTCACCCTGAGTGCATGAACGAGATGCTCTTCGGAATACCTGTGCAGCAGCAAATGTGCCGTCACGTCTTCTTGATCCCTCAGGTTTTGTGACGCTACAGGCGAGGATGCTCAAGTTGCACCAAACCTCTCTGCCGAAGGTTGTTGGTTCAGGGACCCCCTCAGCTTTTCTCGCAGAGTTGATCTCAATCTTTGAAAATCCCCAATATCATTCCCTTTCTCGTCTTTATTCCCTGCTTTTCTCATGTCATCAAGTTGTACGCTGTTCATGACCAGAGCTTCACTTCAACCATCCAAGAACCCCAACAAATCCAGTCTGTGTCATACGGACCTAACTCAGCAGACTGTAAAAGAAAACTTCAATATCCTGAATGGCTAGTACTGTATGAAGACTATCTCATGCCATTCTAGTGAAACGTCCTTCTCAAGATGTGTGAATGAAGGAATCCCACAGCCTGTTCGTTACTTCCGGCAGGCAAACTGCTAGACGCATGTGTACTTCCATGATGCGGGTTGATCCCCAAAATCTTGTTTGGTAAAGTTCATCCCAGCTCGGTTCCATGCATGCGTGAGTATCACAGCGCGCTGCAGCGCACGATCAGGACACTTCCTGCAAACAGTTTTTTGAATTGGAACACCTTTAATTTCCGCATCAAGCGTGCACAAGTGCTAAATTAATCACAGACTGTACCGACAACTGCAGTCGATATTGTGCTGGTTGGTATTCTAGCCGCTCTGTTGCTGTACTCTTCTTCTGCGACAGAAGAGACAACCATGGTGACGGAGAACGTCCAGGTTGCTACTGAGATCAAGGATTTGACACGAATCGAGCGAATTGGGGCGCATTCCCATGTACGCGGGCTGGGCCTCGATGATGCTCTGGAAGCCCGGGATGTGTCCCAGGGCATGGTTGGGCAGCAGCAAGCACGGAAGGTGTGGCTTGCATGTTGACAATTGCTTTCGGAAATCTCTGCAGGTCTTCTCCGTGTGTACTGCCGGCTGTGGTTTCGAATCACTTGATATCGGGCTCACTGCGCCCAAGTACGTTTGCAGGCCGCCGGTGTGATCGTCAAAATGATCAAAGCAGGTAAGATCGCAGGCAGAGCTGTATTACTTGCTGGGCAACCAGGTACCGGCAAGACTGCCATTGCAATGGGCATGTGCAAAGCACTTGGCGAAGAAACTCCATTCTCAATCATGGCAGCGTCAGAAATCTTCTCCCTTGAGATGTCTAAGACAGAGGCTTTAACCCAGGTGCTCTTTGGTGGTGCTCTTTGGTCTCTGATGGTGTTGGTCAGGGCATCAGTTGTACTTAGCTGAGCAAGCGCTCCTTCTGCACAGGCTTTCCGCAAGTCCATTGGTGTCCGCATCAAAGAGGAAACAGACATGATAGAAGGTGAAGTTGTTGAAATAGAAATTGACAAGCCAGTTCATGGCGCAGCAAGTAAAACGGTGCGAGCTGCTGCAGTACCTCCTCTGTCAGGTTGTGCACTGTGTTGATGATCAATGTAAACCCCAATGCATAACTTCCAACACATGGATCCTTCTTCTTGCGCTGTCCATTCACACTTGAAACGGAAACGCAAGTGTTGCTGATGAGTAGCTGAATGCACGGCAGTACATTCAGGGCCGACTGACCATGAAGACAACAGACATGGAAACAATCTATGACCTTGGCCAGAAACTCATCGATGCTTTGGAGCATGCAAAAGTCACAGCAGGAGATATCGTGTCTATTGATAAGGTCAATGGCAAGGTGCACAGGCTGGGCCGCTCTTTCGCACGATCACAAGAGTACGATGCTATGGGGCCGGCCACTAGATTCGTACAGTGCCCCGAGGGGGAGCTGCAAAAGCGAAAAGAAGTGGTCCACGTTGTGACACTGCATGAGATAGATGTTATCAACTCTCGAAGTCAGGTGAGAGCCTGCTCTGAATGTTTTACAGTACCCTTCTCATCTGTCGTCCATCTGCCGAAGCCATCTTTGATCTGTTCCTGCTTCCAAGTTTTACCACATGCAATGTTGTCAGGTAAGGATATTGGCTAGTCTGTGTCTTTGCAGGGCTTCCTTGCACTCTTTGCAGGAGACACTGGCGAAATTCGCCAAGAGGTAAGGGATCAGATTGATGGCAAGGTGGCCGAATGGCGAGAAGAGGGGAAGGCTGAAATTGTTCCTGGGGTTTTGTTCATTGATGAAGTGCACATGCTTGATATTGAATGTTTTTCCTTCCTCAACCGTGCACTGGAGAGTGACATGGCGCCTGTGCTCGTTGTAGCCACTAACAGGGGCATAACGAAGATTCGTGGCACCAACTACCGCAGCCCACATGGAATCCCCATTGACCTGCTAGATAGGCTGCTGATAATATCCACGAATCCTTACTCCGAAGACGAAATCCGCAAGATTCTTGACATCCGTTGCGAAGAAGAAGATGTGGAGATGACACCTGATGGCCGTGAGTTGCTGACAAAAATTGGACATGAAACGAGCCTTCGATATGCCATTCAATTGATCACAGCAGCAGATATTGCATGCACAAAGCGAAAGGGAACTGAGGTTGATGTTGACGACATCGCGAGGGCCTACACTCTGTTTGTGGATGTGAAACGCTCCACACAGTATCTGATTGAGTACGCTGACCAGTACATGTTTAATGAAGTGCCCGATACCCACGAGGTATGCAGCTGATTGTCAGGGAAATTGAACTGCAGTCTTGTAGTGACAATCTTCGCTTTATGCGAAAGCTTGTACAGATAGCAGGGGGGTGGATTTGTTGGAAATAAGTGCACTGACTGCAACTGAATGCAGTGGTGCCAAGTTCAGTTCATGATGCGTATGATATGTAACAGCTTGATGTATGGCTCCTTATGCTTGCGAATATGTGGCTCACCCAGCTGCTCACTGCTGCAAAGCGTAGGGAACGTTTGAAACAGATCTTCTGGCGGCTGCATGAACTATCAGCTGTAGGAAGATGCAGGAACATATATATATTTTTTGTAGTCGAGCGATACTTCAACCAGTTCATGATGTCAGGCTCTACAGCCGTGCATTTTCTGGTTCATCATGAAATACACTGTGTACATGAATTCATCCCCTTAGACTTTTACCAGCCAACAAGGCAGTTCATGGGAAAGAACCAGAATAGCGAACAATATGCATGAATGACTACGGCCTCAGTCCAATTGGATCCAATGGCACAACAGCGCCATCACGAAATTATTCTCCCGAACTTTTGACCCATTATCCTTCAGTACATGTAAGCCAGCATTCGCACTCCATCACAAGTGTTCATCCGAGGAGGCCTCGATCTCACCCTCCATGTATTGCTGAGTGGCCATTCGCCGAAGCCATGCAACCAGCCACTTCCTTACTTTCTGTATATGTGGCAGCTTCAATTTTCTCCATGTTTTAGTGCTTGAAGACATGTGGTGCTTGAAGACACACGTTCTGATTGATGCAACTGGACACTGAGTGGTTGTGCCAGGTTCAATGCATCCTCGTTGTATGAACGGATTCTTCGGAGTTTTGTTGGGACTTCCAGCTTCAACATGAGTTTGTGCAGCATCTCTGTGGTATCTCATGATGTGCGTCCAGAAGGAATAGTGACCCTTTTAACCCTGAAGCGGCAAGTTCAGAGACCTCCGTGACTCGCGAGCCTAAGTAGTAGCATCATCCAATGGCTGTGATACAGCTATCAATGCAGCATTCTATCATGGTAGCACTTCATTGCACGCCAGAATGACGTGTGCTTGGAATCGGAGCTTATGGACTCTCTCATATCTTTGTACCTCTTCAGGGGTTGATGATCATGAACAACGTAACCGGTCGAATCCCAGCCTAGGTGAATTGCTGTGCAGTGCCGGACGTCTAGCCGGCTCTGGTATCGAATACCGAAACAGAAGGGCAGAAAACATCATATAGTAATCTGTTTCTGTCTCCCATTCCTTTGGGAGCGCTATGCGGCAATTGAGCTGGAGTCCCAGAATCCCTGTTGGCAGGAGCGGTGCTGACGCCATACCAGGTATCTGCCCGGTGCTGAAACGAACTGCTCAAGGAAGCATGTACATCAATTGACGTACAGTTATAGGCTGCGGGTAGTGATGGTTGGCTGCTGATGTATCACAATGCACATGCTGTTCAAATCCGTCGGACCTCCGGCCAAACTTTCGCAATTAGTTGTTTCCCGCGGCAAAAGGCATCTTCTAAGGATTAAAATCGTGTAGGTTCCAGCAGCGAGGTTAATGGTGCGTTATTGGTGTCAGACGGTGTGATAGCTTGAAACAATCATAACACAGAACCCACGAGCGCCGGGCCAGGTTGGCATACGGCAATGTAATGATGTTGTTGAGCTCTGAGCGGCGTCTGGGAGCCATTGGTGTACAAAAGGTAGCGAAGTACGTTAGCGCCAAATATGGACGCTCCGAATATTTGGTCGAAGTACGTTTACAAGCCAATGGTAAATTGAAGCCATCATCTCTCACCTTGGCCAAGCTTGGCAGGACCTGCAAAAGGTTCGCAATGCGCTGCAGACAGAATGCGACTGCCTGACGCATGATACGATGGTATTCATATCGCTTTGCAGGAGGTGTATGATGTAGAAATCAATTCAAATTCCAGTGACCTTCAAACGCCGTCGTGATGTAACTCAAGCAGTTGCAAAGTCAATGCGCAGCTTATTGATTATAGCGCTGCTGACCAGTGCATTCTGCTCGCACGCGAGCTTTCATACACAGGAAGCTCTGTTCCGAGTTGCTTTGTCGTGGACCTGGGCCCTGCCCCCAAATGCAGTGCCATGGAATAACATACCCAGCTCATCCTTCTGCTCATGGCATGGCGTTAGTTGTTGCTTAGGTATAGAGGATCCAGATGTTGTCTTCTTGCAGCACAGAAACCTGGCCTTTCCGTGTGAAAACCTTGACGATGTCAAGGTGCTGGAGCTGCAAAACTTACAGATCAAAGCTGACTCTATGCCCTGGGATGCGCTTGGTGAAGTAAAAGGTCTCACTTTGCTCAATGTGAGCCTCAATCCAGCTCTTCGTGGGCATGTGGTTACATCCAGTGGCCTACCAAGCAGCCTTGCAATTCTGGATATTAGGGGTACACAACTCAAGCTTCATGACAAGAATGGTCCAGCAAACGCACTGGCGACAGGCCTGTATGCCGACGTGGATTCGGATGCTCAAGTCGTCACAAAAGGTGGTAAGGATTCACCTTCTTTTATCCATGACAAGGATATCACCTTTTCCATTACTGTATGGCAGTATAACTCCTTTCTATACGCTCATAACCGTAATTCTGTATGTTGTAGACCGGCATCCTCGGGAGAATCTATTATGCCATTGGATTTTCAGCCAGGAGGCTGGAACTCTGGTTCTGGCAGATGCCGAACTAATTCCAGGTGATGCCTGTCACTGCCAAGTGGAGGGCTACAAGCGAGTACCCAGCAAGGACTACTGCATCAAGGTCGTGGTGTTTACTTGGATCAACAGCTCTTTCCTGGCAGTGCTAGTGCTACTTCTGGCAGCTATCTGCTGCATGCTGCTACGTCTTACCTCTTCATTCGTTTCTCGATTGTGTGATTCTGCCCTCTTATAAATGCTGCCTCCTTCTGCAGATGTGGAGCAGATGCGTCTGTTCATGTTTCCATTTGTTCCAGGAAGAGTCATTGCGTTTGTGTTTGCAGCATCCTCAGAATTTTCCTCAGCTATGCCAAGGGCAAATATGCTCCTGGTGACCTACCTCCTGGCATTGCCGAGCTTGTTACAGGCCATGCGGCGCCTTATGTCACCATGGTTTTCACAGACGTCGAAGGCTCCACGCGGCTGTGGGAATGGGATAGCAACGCCATGGCGTATGCAATCTCCATGCATGATATACTGATGCGGAAGCTTTTGCGGCGGTACAGTGGCTACGAGGTCTGTCATTGCGCAACGCCACTCCAGTAGCATTGCACCCCTGTTGCTGTGGCGCTACAATCGTTGAATGTGGTGCAGGTGGCAGCAGAAGGTGATGCATTCATTGTGGCATTCCACGCTGTCACAGATGCAATACAGTGGGCAATGCATGTGCAGACAGCACTGCTGGACATGTTGTGGCCAGATGCCTTTGACAATGACAATGTTTTAAGCTGTGTTCAAACCATGAAACACGACAAGCAGCTACTGTTCTCAGGGCTGCGTGTACGAATGGCAATTGAGTCTGGTCCAGTGACAAACAGGACTGCAGATGAACTCACTGGAAGGTTACGCGTCGAGGGTGTGCACCTCCGTGGCATGTTGCTTGCCTAGTAGGTAAGGGGAGGGCGACAGCGACTAACATCATGACCTGACAACTCTACAAAACACCCAAGTGGCGCATCATTTTCCTTCCCAGTGTACACAGTACCCATCTCTACATCTCTTTGTGTTGCCTTGCTTCAACAAACTATGCCTTGAGCCTTGGCAGAACATAGGCTTGGAAGGTCCAAGCTTCATGTGCTAGCCCAAGTTCACGACATGTGCAACATCTGATGATAAGCTGAACTAAAAATTTGGCTCTGCGCAGGCCCATTTCTTCCCATCCTTGAAGTTTTGAGCAACACAGGAGATGGAGGGCAGTGCATCATTGGCCAAGAGTGTATGAAGGTGCTTTCAAGACAAGATGAGAAGTACTTACCTGAGCCATTTCTGTATCAGCATCTTTCTCGCTACAAGGTTCGACAGACTTTGAGATCGTTCTGTTGATGCTCTGACCTGAATGCTTCTGCACCAACATCACAAGCAGCAACCACGCAGGGGCACAGGAGGATTTCAGGTCCTATGATTTACAGTGTGTTGAATCTGGAGCCATGTATTCCCCATGTCAAAGTCAGATCCTTGTTTGCATATTCACCTCATTCTTCACTCTCACCTAGTCGGTCTTCTGTGTGACTGCTCAGCCGGAGCTTGTACAGGGGCTGTCGGCTACAGAGTGGGAAACCGGGCAGGTTCGGGTGCTCACTGCACAGAGGCAAGCTAGAAGGTCAACTAATGCTGTACGCTTCAGATGTCTAGTTCACAAGCCATCTTGCCCTGGTCAGCGTCTCGGAGCAAGTGCAGCTGACTCCTGATATTGTTCCTGAACACACCTGACACATCAACAGACTTGAAATGCACATTTTCAGTCAACTCTGTCTCTGCTGTCATGGGAGGTCCCTGTTTCAATCAGACGTTGTGCAGGATATGTCGAACTCCGGCCTGAAGGGAACACAGGTGTTAAGGCACAGACTGCTTCAATTTTTTGGCTTTGAGACATCTGCAGGCGCACACCACTCATCATCACAATTCGGCAAATCTAAGGTCATCTTCTTCCCAAATGCTTCTTCTTGTGCACATTTCCACACGAGCGGATTCTTCAAGACCTGGTTGATGCAATGGCTAGGAGTGAAAGTTCATAGCGGATCCGAGTTTGCAGGGACTACTCAAAAGGCTGTTTCATTTGGCAGCCTGCACCTGCTATAGGCAGACGAAATCTGCCTTGCCTATTGAAGCTTCTACCACTTTTTTACGCCAAGACGCTACCAGCAAACTTCGTTCCAACACCAACTATGGTCAACCTTGCATCCTGCACATGGGAGACTACATGATGACAATAAATAGTGTCAGTGAGATGGTTCCCAGTAGTGTATATCAAGCTCTGCCGCCTCAGCTGCTGGCACGAGCATTCCATGTGCAGCGCACCCTGTCCGGGCTCGGCACCATCAGCTCACCGTCGTTTCTCTGCCACCCTTTGGTCACAGCTCAATCGATTAGTGTGTCCTCCATGCATCCAACATCCGGCTGATTTATGTACAGTGCGCCAGGGTTAATGTCTGGGAGACCTCTCTCTAACTTCGTTGTACTGTGCTGTGCTTGAACGATTTGTTGCCCTGCTGTTGGCTGTTTTGCTTGTATCACCTGAGAACCCTTGGGAGTGCTGACAGCATTTTCGTACATTTGTGACAGCACATTTGTCTTCAGATGCTACATCCGTGATTCTGTTGGTGCTCTCTGCAGGTGTGCCGCGATCGCTGCTGCAGCACCCATCCCAGCCTTATCATGTGTGGGAGCAGGTGGCTGCTGTGTTTGTGTCTTGGACCGAGCATCCTCTTATGCATGGACCACTGGGGATATGTATATCTAAAGCAGTCAGTGTGTGCATGCTATTGTGTTCATCGCAATATGGGGGCTACCTCTCAGAGGGTGCTCCTTCTGGAAAGCGCCTGCTTCTCTTTGGAAGGGTGCGTACATTTCTTGTGAGCAGATGACATGAGTTTGAGTACGGAAGGTCCTCACTTTACTGTGCCACCAGCACTATTCTGCCATCACGTGTACATGCACCCTGCTAGCATCTAAGCCAACCTTGGCAACGTGGCAAGGACATGGACTAGCCACTCTGCGTGAGTGTACTGATAGTACAAGTTACAAGTCACTTATATTACAGGCTTTGCTTGCAGGTTTCAGAAGCAGTGAAATTCAGTTTAAGCCTCCAGCAGGCCTTGTTTGATGTCAATTGGGACGTGTTCGAAGGCCAGGTGCCCGGATTGTGGCGTGCGCCGCGCATGCCATCTGCCCCCTGCGTGCGAATAGCAATAGATCATACGAGTGTGGACAGCATTGCACGAAGCCCTGCATCAGGCCGGGTCTATGTCCCTGGTCCTCATATCAACAGGGTGGTGGGGATGGCGCATGCAGCTGCACCAGGTGAATGCATGATTACACAGGCTGCATTTGACACCTGGCACACAGAAGTTATGGTATGAACACCTATCTGCATGCAACGTCTGCGCCGTTGTCAGCATTCAGGGCGCCATGTGCTGTAGCTTGAAGTACTTAACATAATTTCTGTCAAGTTTGCACAGGAGAACAGCATTGATGGCGGTAATCCTTTCCGGCACTTACTGCCACAGAGAACCAATGAACACAGAGCTTCTTTTCATCAACTCATGGCCCTAATTTCAGCAGTGTCTCCTAGCTTGAACACGAGCACTTTTGCTGGAGAAGGCTCAGACAACTCCTTCCTTGATTGGCACCAGTGGCATGATTCACGTCACCATGGCACAGACGTGTCAGGCAGGCAGTCTCGGTCCAGCGTTGAAGGGCTGTTTGTTGCTGTGGATGATAATAGTGCATGTGCTGGCTCACGCAATCGTTCTCAGGGCATTATTCATGACACCTGCACAACTTTGATGACTCCCGTGCAAGCATGGCTGGATGACACATCTCGTGACAGATGTTGCATGGAGCAAGGGCAGTGTGACAACGATGGCACCTCTGTTACTGGCAATACTGGACAACAGGACACTGTTGGTCCGCAAGGTATCCATACCTCTAGTCTGGCGAGAATTTCTGCAGTGGGCACTGCAAAACTCTCAGGCATGATGGCAGGCAAGCACAAAAAAAGGGCCCAGAGAATGCAGGGCGGCAAGCTTGCCAAGGTTGTGGGCAGATTAGCTGCGGATCATGATCGCATGCAGCGAAAGCAGATCCAACAGGAGACCTCACACAAAACCAGGTCAGGTGCCACCCATCACCTGCTAGATTTCAACCTAGTACTTGTGGGCTGTCATTGGCAGGACATATGGTGAACTCTCCAATGTGATGCTGCACTGAAGCACCCACACAGCACCGCATGAAACGAACCTTGCCTGAGACGCCCGTGGTCCAGAATGCAGGTCGAACACCAGCAGCTTGGAACAGACAAGGCAGTCACATGACAAGCCTATCAGTGCGCTGGAGAGATCATCACACTCATTCAAGGGGTGGGGTCCAGATCGCAACATGGCACGCCCGCCCCGTAGACATGGAGATATGCATGTGGAACCAGGCTCTGCAGCCTCTAGGTGCAATCCACCCAATACAACTGCCCCTCTGATTGACAGAGGTGCCTGGCCAGGCGTCTGCGATGTGCCCCGCATGACTCCTACTGTTCCAGAGAAATGGCAACTCACCAGGATATCCGGGGAGCTGCCTGCAAATGAGCATGGGCGCGCTGCTGGGAGACGATCTCGTCCACAGAAAGGGGCTCCCTCAAATATGAGTGGTTGCAATGTAGCAGAGAGTATGGAGCAGCCTTTGAGGCGACCTTCAATGATGTCAAAGGCATCTTCTAGGGCCAGCCGGGACGAGTCTGAACCATGGATGTATGGCTCAAGTTCGCTGCATCAAGAAAACAGGCGCAACCGAGAGCCCCATCACCTTAGGGTGTTCTTGCATCCAATGAAGCAATCGTCGAGGAGACTGAAAAAACTGTCCAAGCAGGCCACAGCGCATTGGCGCAGAGCATGGAGTAGCAATCAAAGAACCTCCTGTCGTCTTCTGTTGCCAGGTGTGTGCGTGGGATTTTCTACTTTTTAACACACACACACACACACACACACACACACTGATGCAACCATAATGCACTCTTGCTGATCATCAGCAATTTAGCATGGAGCATTTGTCACCATGCGGTAGCCAGGTGTCAGGACACAACAGACAGATAAGATGTATTCAGCAGCTGTGATGATGAAACAGGTACAACGCACACTCCACAAGATAGTGACCGCTGAGATATCACTAATGCAGGAGAGCCATATCAATATGATGCAGAGGGTGCTCTTGACCAATCACAACGTTTGGAAGCCAGCTTTGAGAAGGTTCTGCCTGAGCCACCCGCGTACCTGCGGAGGGTGGCTGATGAAGGCAAGGCTATCAATGAAGATGGTACTGACAAATCATGGCCCCCCAGACAGCGACCTCCACTGGGAGCACCAAAGTATTCCTCATTCTTCGACCTTGAGTATCACTTCCTGCTTAAAGACAAGTCTGTGTCGCAAGGAATGCTTGCAGTGTACCATGGCCGCACTTTTAGAGTTCAAGGAGTTGCGGACTCCTTCATGACATACACTTTGGCAGCAGGTGTGCACTGAAGCAGATTTTTTTGCTCGCTACTGACAGAAGCTATCGCTACTGCTGTGCCACTGGACAAAAGTTCTGCTTCTTGCACATATTCTTCTGGATTTTGGGTTCTTTCCCATTCACTGCTTTTTTGGTTTGTAAGATCTGGCTGAAGAACACTGGCAGAAGAAATGCCATCGTCTTTTGCACTACAGGTACTTTGCTTCCTTTGAGGCACCTCATTCATGCAGCGCCCGATCTGAGCACATTCCCGGTTCAAATCGTCCAACCATCTTCTAACCGCTTGCGTACTCTAGCGTACGTCCCAATATGTGATCTTGGGAACATCACCAAGGCTGTGCAGCACATCGTGGACAGTGCACCAGCTGTCAAGCATGCAGACGGAAGCACAGACGATGTCGACGTCTTTGACGGGCTGCACATCAACATTGAGACAGCCTGGACACCAGAATCCGGCGCTAAGAGCGGCTCTAGGCCTTCTAGAGCAACTGTGTAGTCAAGAGAGAGCGCACAACTTGGTTCCCTAAAATTACATTGGTGAGCAATTGGCTCTGTCACTTATCTGGGACACGTACACAAGAACGTATCCTCATTCTCCTTGCTAGAGCTCCAGACGCTATTTCATGTGCACGTTGCACAAAAATATGTACTGGCAGCGATATCTCACCCCTTGTCAACGATGGCGTATGTACACTAAAACCCAGCCTTCCTTAACTTTCGCTGCATAAACTTTGGTAACACGAAGGTGCCTTTCAATCTGTTCAGCTGAGACTTGGATTTGTTGTAGCGCTTGTGCCGATAGTGAGGGTGGCGAGCCACAAACAGGCCTGATGCGGTCTTCTTGATTCGCTCCATGAAAGACCTGCACACATGCAATTGTCAACAGCATAGTGCATCTGATGAAGTTTAAGTTTATTCTTGTATGTGGATACGATGCATGCGCATTATCATGCCAAACTGTAATTCAACAAGGCTCTCAGCCTCAGGAGAGAGAGCAGTGCTCAGAACGGGCGCACGTTTTCATCTTGTGACCATGCCTGTATCTACACTGCATCGTAACAGAGGGATTCTGGATCCACGTTAAATCCTGATGACGGCATCGTGCACTGGAAAATGGATTGTGCTGTACAAGGGGCCATGCTGAGGCGAACAAGAACTGCCTGGAGCTGCAGCAACATAAACCTGTCAGCAGCTCACACTGGAACGCACTCACATCTCAGATGGCAACGACATGACTTACCTCCACGTACAACAAGCTTGTGATCTGATGGACGATTCAGCGGTCTGTCTAGCCAATCCTGGGACAGCTGAAGCGCTATGAAGCACATATGACACCGCACACCGTATGAACATCAGAGAATGCACCCTAGCTTGTGCTGTGAAGTGCACAGTGTCTCCCAAAGAACTGCTGCAGTGTGTAGGTTGGCACACCGCCACACCTACACAACCGAAGGGCAGAAAGGCGAGGCCCCACGAGGGTTGAATGGGTGAGCTTACACAGGTATTTTCGTTGTCGCTCGTGTAATCCGCCTTTCAAACGAGAGCAGTCACGCGGCACGCGAAGGAAAACACAGGACGCAAAGCAAAGCAGTTGTTATCGGCTAGGCACATGCCCCCTGTCACATAGATTAAACAAAGATGGGTATAACAGGTTGGATTTCACATTACACAATTTCCCCCCCCTGAATGGCATGACACTATCTCAGTGTAGTGCCCTAACGCGTCCGTCTGAATTCTGTCAATCTCCAGATCTGGAGATCTCGTGTAGACACTTCATTCAGCGCAATGATCACACCTCTCGCTTCGACTAAAGGCTACTGAATACATCTGCATGTGAGGGGTGTTTGAAAGGTCGGTCTTTGTGGTTGTCATATACTTCGTAACAACTGAAGGGGTCTGGGGTTCTATTCTGTCTCTGTTCTGTTTGATCTGATCCAACAGTAACAGTTCAGTTGTCAGGTAACCTCTGTTCTTGAGTGAAGAAGGTGCAGGTGTGTAGCCAGCTGGCAAATGCTCAAGTCAACATTTGCCACATCCATGGACATTTCTCGTCCTCAACTTCCTGCGCCAAAAAGTTTATCAGTGAATGAACCATCCAATAAGTACAAGAATGGCTGTGATTAGTGTTTAAGATAGTTCAGGAGATCTGGCTGAAGCTTCATGAAGCTACAAGTGATTGTAACGTTCATTCATACCTGCTTGCCAGTGCAGGAACAGGACCGTGCACGCATATCTTGTTCATGAGATAGCTGCTGATGGGTACCTGCGCAGTGACTGCCAGGTTGCTGCCAGACTGGGCTGAACCATGACCGAGTCGGAGCAAGGGACACAGTTACGATGGCACAATTCCAATATGTGCTCAGCCAGCATGTGACAGAGAGTGTGCGTGGCACCCAAACCATGCAGCAGGCAGGATTGTATGAAATCTGGTTCACAGTTCTGTCTGTCCTGTGTCTGTGTTGCAACCCTTCCTCAATTCTGTGCAGATCCATGTGAATGTATCAAGGCTGCTTGGTACCATACCACAGCTCCGAGATCAGGCACTGCAATCTAGTGGTGGTGAGACAGTGCCCGTTGATGTGCTTGTGGAGGCAACCTTGGCTGTTGAGGGCAACGTGTTTGATGGCCCTGTGCGCAGTGTTCTCGTACCACTGGGCCCCAAAGGCTGCGAATGGAGCACATCCGAGCAGCAGAATATTATTCCATTTGTTTTCAAGGTGCACTCTCTGCGTACTTCCTCAGGTGTGCTTGACGGTGCAGTTTGGGTGCCTGCAGCAATCAACACTGTGCTTGTTTCTCAGGTGTGTGATCTCTTGGCAGCGAGCGTGCTAGCTGTTTCGGTTCTGATGTTCTCAGAATGTGGAGCTCCAGCAACACTGATAGGTAGTGCTGTGATGCCCCTCTTCAACAAGAAAGGCAGGCTGAAAACCGGCTTCCAGAAAGTGAGGCTGCGCCTGAATGAATCTCCAGACTTGAATTGGCCGTCCAAGACAAGAGGAAAGATACCCAGCAGCCAAAGAGAAAAATCAGAGGCGCTGGACCAGAAGCTGAAGCAGCTGGAGCGATGGGAGCTGCCTCGGTGCCCATGGCTCGACAAGAAAACTCTGAAAGCGATCCATGAACAGCAGTCTGCCGCAGAGCTGGTGTGCAATCCGTCTCCTATCTATATCTGTATATCCAGTCACAGAATTCAGTACATTCACATGTCCGCTCAGTGAAAGGGATTGATCCCTGGACCAGCAGAGATCACCAGTTGAAAAGCCCACTCTACATGCAGGCAAGCAGAGCAGAAGATGTGCATCTGGTGTTCTTCCTTCCAACCTTTGACTTTGCGGTGCTGTACAGCCAGCCCAGCCTGGTACAGGCGCTAGACATCCGCAGCACAGGAGCTGCCCAAGGCGCTGTGCACATCAATGAGTTCCGGGACCCAGAAGTGAACCATGCCACTGGTGGCCACGAGCCGAACCCTTGTGAATACAAGGCTCTGAAACTCAGCCAGGCTCTTGGCAGCGACGGCCTCGATAGGTGACCCTCCACACATGGCACCGCAGGCATGCGCAGGCACTTGCTTCTATTGCAGGCGACTTGAAATGCAGCCGTCTGGATGACTGCCGTCACGAGGCAGCCATACAGTAGGGTCAGAGGGGCACGCAGCATGCTCCGCACAGCTCTATGGGGCTCTGAGGCTTCTTTTCTTCTTCCTGTTACCTGCATGTAGCATTGCCTGCATGCGTGCTTGCAGGCGCTAGGCTGCAGTGAATTTCTGTTCTTCTCTGAGCCTGTGTTCCCAATTCTGTATACATTCTTGCAATGCATGCAGGGATGCGAAGCCGAACAAGGCGGAGCTGGCGCTGCTGAAGCAGGCGGTGGGCATGCCCCCATCAAGGCCGCTGGCAAACCATCACAAGACGCAGCTCTCCAAGTTCCGGTACTATCTGTCCGGGCAGCCGGGCACCATTCTGCCGTTCCTCAAGGCGGTGGAGTGGTCCAGCGCGCCGGCACGCCCCCTGCAGCCTGCCGCTTACCTCTCGCTGTGCTGATTCTCAGCAGTCGATGCACAGCCAGCTGCTCACCGACGCCCGCACACCCGTTTTTTGAACACCAATCAGCACTCTTTGATTTCAAGCTGTGATTCCTTGCCAGTGTCAAAAAGCCACCATGCATGCTAGGGTCACCCGTCCCCAAAATTCAAGTGTCCATTGTTGCAGAGGCACCGTGACATGCATGCCTCCACCACAGTTCCGGCCTTGATGCCACCGCTGCATCAGCATGTTCTGATGTCAGACTACTGCAGGAGGCGCGGCAAGCAATTGCGCTGGTGGAGGAATGGCAGGAGGTGGCTGTGGAGGACGCTCTGTACATGCTGTCAGGCGCCTTCAAGCACCCTGGCATCCGGGACGCTGCAGTGCGAGTGCTCAAGGCCAAGGCAACTGACGACAAGATATACGAGGTGATGAACCAGCTGGTGCTTTGTGTGAGACATGATGCCCCCAGCAGCAGCTGCCCTGTGTCCGGTGCGCCCTCTGGCGCAGCACCCTCATGAACTTTGCAACAGTCAAGTGGTTGTAGCATGCTCGGTTTGATTCTCCTTGCCTTCATGTGCTGTGCTGCTGGGCAGAACTCATCCATCCATCGCGCTGCAAGCTGCAGAGTTCCTGGTGGAGAGATGCTGGCGCAGCATCAGGCTGGCGGTCGCGCTGCACTGGAGCATGCTGCTCTGCGACGACCCCGAGGTGCTGCCCACCATCAGCAGCATGCAGTCGCACCTCTACGGCTCCCTGCTGGACAGGAATCGCTATGGGCATGAGGCTATCAATGGGCAGATGAGGCTCAAGGCGTTTTTGGATCGGTTTGGCAAGGAGGTGCGGCCTTGGTGTGCGCACTGCGCGCTTGTGCCTGATCACTTTGCGCTTTGCCGGCCTCACTGGTGGGGCCTTGCATGGACCCCGCAAAGGCCTACAGCTGCTGAAACTCGCAGTGCCTTCTGCAGCAGGCGGTGCACGTCAGGATGTTGTGTGCCAGGCTGGCATGCTGTGGACGGTGGTGTGCTGTAGGCATGCCCGTGCTGAGCCATCACCGGTTTCGTTTCGATGTGGAGCGAAGCAGTTGTACAGCATAGCTCTGTGTTTGTTGCCATCCTACTTTTGCCGCAACTGCTCCTGAGTCTGCCCTCCATGATGCCATGCAATGTGGGTGAGTGTGCAGATGGCTGCGCTGCCAAATAACTCAAAGCTCCAGCAGGATATGCTCATGGCGCAGCTGACCGAGCACGGCAAGTTCAGCGAGCTGCTGTCGATCAACGTGCCCTGCCCTGTGGACCCGGACATCACCCTCGTCTCAGTCATCCCCCAGGTCCCCCCCCTCCCTCCTCATCATCACCCAACTCTCCGGCCCCGTATTGAAGGCGTCCTTGTGGGTGGCAACTGTCTCCTTCGCGATTGTAGTCTCTGTGTTTCAAAACATGTGTCTTCTTCTCCTTGTAGCTCCACTTGTCCCAACCCTGTGGATATGCATGCAGCACTGCAAGGTGTTCAAGTCGACGCAGGCGCCGGTGAGGTTCGCGTTCCATGTCGCGCGCAACGAGCAGATGGGCAGCAACATGAGCGAGGCGCCCACCTCCCAAGGCGCAACGGAGCCATCCCAGAGCCCCTGCAAGCCACTTCAAATCCTCTTCAAGAGTGGCGATGACATTCGACAGGACCAGTTTGTGACCCAGGTGCCCCCTGCACCCCCTCCCTCCCTGTTGCTCTGTACGTAATCACCATCTCCTGAACACTGAATCCCAGCAGATGTAGCTCGTGCAGCAGCCGTGCCGGTTTTTTTCCCTGCCTGCCAACTTCACTTTAGTAATCGGATGTCTACCTCCTGAGAGGCGCAGGCCTGGACCTCCCTGGGGTGCACAGCTCAACGAGCTTCAAATTGTGGTGTTACTGCAGATTTTTCTCTTTGTTGTGTCCTATGAGCTGTACCAGACTCATGCCGCTCATGCAGCTGATAGGCATCATGGACCGCATTCTGAAGCGGGAAAACGTGGACTTGAGGCTGACTGCGTACTGGGTGCTGCCGATGTCTGCATCGTCAGGGATCATGGAGTTTGTGCCCTCCACCACACTCCAAGAACTAACGGCCAAGGGGAAAGCGGAGGGCGTTCTGCGATACCTTGCTGAACACAGCCCGGCTGTTCCAGGGCAAAAGGTAGCAGAATTACCTTTCTCGAAGCTGCATGCTGCAATTGCTCCGTACGCAATGGAGAACTTTGTGCGCAGCAATGCTGGGTATGCCATCATTTCTTACTTGATGGATATGGGGGACCGCCATTTGGAGAACCTGCTACTGACCACAGATGGCAAGCTCTTCCACATAGGTATGCAAGCGAGAATGCAGTCACAGACTGCGTGCACTGGCGTATGCTTTCTGCATTCTCAATTTTGTCAAGACCTGCTGCTTGTCACAACCACTTCCTCGAACTCTCCTATGTGCTTTTCTGGGAACAGAAACACTGCAGCACTACTGTCTGCAAGTGGTACCTCTACAAAGTGAAGTGGGATAGTTTGGCATGTGTGCAGATTTTGGGTATGTACTTGGAATGAGGGACCCGAAGCAGTGGGCGAAGGTTCCTGTCTGTCTGAAACGAGAGATCGTTGCTGCACTGGGAGGTCAGAACTCCGAGCTGTATGTGCATTTCCGCAAGCTGGCGGTAGAAGCATACATGATTCTTCGGAAGCATGCCTCGACGTTCTTGACGCTTCTGGCGTGCATGGCAGGATCGGCTATTGAGTGCTTCTCTGAGGATTCTTCTGCAGTTTCGTTGGAGTTTGCAATTGCCCAGGTGCGAGCACACACTCACTTCTGTGGGGGTCCACTCATGGCTACGTGTCCTTTACCAGCTGAGTGCGCGCAGATGGAAGAGAGATTCAAGATGGACGTGAGTGATGATGTAGCACGGACACACATCTTCTCTCTAATTGAACAATCCATTGCTAATATGTTTGCTCCCATGGGAGACACAGCTCACCGCATAGCTGCAAATTTCCGTCCTTGATGTAAAACTTTCTGTCTAACGAGGCATTGGCAATTTCTGCAACAGATTGGGTGTCAAATACACACAAACATCCCTTCACTCATGCTTTACGTACAGTAAGCATTCAGGACAAGTTGATTGTTACATAATAATCTTAGTACTATGAGCAACAGCGAGGAAAGCCGCTCTGGTTTCAACCGTTGAGTCTCCTCTGGATCCAAAAGAAATAGATCACTTCAGTCACAGCGGTCAAAGGGCCCCTCTAGTACTTTCCAGGCCAAGTACCTGCAAGTATTATTAGATACTTCATCTCAAGGGTCACATGTTTACAGCACCAAAGCAGAAGAAAAATCACCAGACTCGCGCGCGTCCTCCCACTTCTCAATCCAGTCCATGGGACAGAGAGACAGTGCTGCTTTCTTAAACGTATCGCATTCCGAGCAATCATCTCCCTTCACTTGCAGGCACTTGTAGTACTCGTTGTACCGTGTGTAGCAAGTGCGGGCCTGATTGGTGGACGGAAACCTCAGATCGATGGCAGCGGTCTTGATATCCGCTGCAGAAATCTCGCTCATGCTGGTAAACAACGTCGAGAGCGCTCCAGAACGTGATCGATAGTGCGCCCGCTATGGACCGAACCTCGTGTGCGAGTCTCTGAAAAGCTGCCTGTTGGGAAGTGTACACCATATGCTACTTGACACATCATACATGAGGATAAAGTAGTTCTACTCCTGGAAACCAGACCAATCGCGCTGTTTTTGTACTTCAGGTAATATACAATACAATTTATTCAATGCATGCACAGACCGAACAGACTCCCAGTATACTGCAGCTGCAGTACTAGGAGTCTGTGTACCCAGTTGTGATGAAGAAGCCCGTCAGTAAATCACCCGAAATCGCGCAGTACTGTGACCACTTACTTCTACAGCTGTGGAGAGGAAATGAACTCCACTGTGTCACTTCCGAATGCTCTCTGTATCGCATTGGGATAAGAATGCAGAGGTTGACACACATGGGAAGCAATTAAGTGCGCCCAGAGGTACTTTCGTTTCAGTCACGCACACTCCATAACTGTCATTCTGCTTCAGATTACATGTGTCATATCCCAACTGCACCATACAACATACTGACCAGGTTTGCCAACGAAGAAACCTGTTCACGAAGCTGCGGGCTGCAAAGTTCAAGCGAGCACAAGCACAACGATGCAACATCTGCTAGACATGGCTTGGGTACAACATCACACGCACACGAGCTCCCTGCACAGCATACCAAGTGTCAGTGTAAAACATCATTGCTGAGTACACCATGCGGCATAACATGCTCCGCTACTTCTTCACTCTACATGATGTGATGTGCATCACATGCTTGTGCCAGACCAGTGAGATAAAACTGTAACACTCTCGAGCTAAACTGAACTCTGCACTAGATCATACCCGTGATACAATGACAGTTGACAGTGCTAGGTTCAGACTTTATCATGCGCAGGCAGGGGGACGTACAAGAGCCTTGGACGGCAAGTCCTTCGCAAACTTAGCTTGCACAGAACCAACAGATCCATGAGCCCGTGTGATCTGCAGCACACTCCGCATCAACTTTGGTGCTCATATGGGCATGGTAGAGTTGACTAGAGACTGGCTCTCGTCAGTGTTCGCTGGTATGTGTTGATGTGTGCCACCTTCACAGCAGGACCCTTACGCACCTTGCCCCATATACATCTGAATCGTGTGCCCTGCTTAAGGGTCTTCGCTTTGTAAATGAAAGCCACACGCTTGCCCATGTAGAAGTCGGTCTCTTCTTTACTATTTACTCCGTCCAGCTTAAGCAAGGAACAGCTGTTGTGCTGGTTGGTCTTGCCCCTGCACTTGAAAAGCAACGAATTCTGTGCTGTTGGCGCCTGGTATAGCGTTATCCAAGAGCGAGCGATCAAGGATGTTCAATGCGCACCGCTTGAATCCCATCACGGACCCAGGGACGTAAAGCCTGCAAAACAGACAGCATATACTCAAATATCGACTCTTCACGTCATAATGTCAATGCGTGAATTGCAGCACTGGAGCGCGCACCGAACGGGTTCACTCACACCCATTGCGACAATCTGACACGACACAACACACGAAACAATGGGGAAAAGGGAATATTTGAACAGACGTGTGTGATTTAGGCGTACCGCCTGTAGAACGAACTCTGTTGTGCGTCAGTGCAAGCTGAGCCCCCAGACTGCGCCGCCGCCGACAATATGTCTCCTGACGATGCATACCCAAGCTCATACGCCGCCACATGCTGTAGATGACAGATTCCGTCACTTGAGACAAGACAGCTGCTCGTGTTTTATTTATTAGTGTGGCATTCGCCCCTCTCAGGTTACCCATGAACAGTGCACATGGACTCGTGAACACACACCAGCTCCACATGTATAGAAGAGCATCCAATTTCATGTTGCCTGGCACGGTTCAGACACCATTTGTCACAACAATCGGTGTTGTATCGCTGAATCTGCTGCCCTGTCCCACACATTGGTTGAACATGCAACCTGTAGCCAGGACAAGATCATGCAAATGGTTATATGCATGGACCATGAAGCAGCTGTCCTTTAGAACCTCTAAGCGACGGAGACACATCGAGTCAGTCAGAAGCATGGACTGGGCTCACTGTGCTTGTAGCTGCATTCTGCGGACCGTAAGCGGGCGTGTGCGAAGCAGCTCTGGGCATTTTTACAACGAGGTTCCTTCAACGTCAGCAGCACTGGGCATGCTGGACATAGCACCTACACTCTGTATACACAAGGCTGCTGCAGATGATGCATACTGCAATGCTTCCTTCACTTCCAGACCCCGTACTTTAGCGACCGCAAACGCGGCAGTGAAGCAATCTCCTGCACCTGTTGTGTCCACGACAGTCTTCACATGTACAGCTGGTTGTTCCACAACGTGTCCATGCTCTGCAGCCACACTGCCGTGTGTGAGTGTCATCTCTCCTTCCCGAATGACATCTTAGATGTCTGAATGGCTGCAGGGGCAGGTGCACACCTGTGACTAGAACTGATCCACGGCTACCCAGCTTCACAAGCACATCTCTCGCGCCCTGTTGCTGCAGTTGCTTGCATGCAACAAGAACATCGTCTGAGCTTTTGATATCCATGTTGGTCATGCGGGAAAGCTCTGTTTCATTGGGGCTCAGCAGCGACAAGCATGACAGAAGCTCTTCACCAAGGGGTCCCTCTGCTCCTCCAGCATCTAGAATAACATCTACACCTACCTCTTTGCACATCTCAGCGACTTGCAGGTTCACAGTGTCTGGAATCTCGCGCTGCAATAGCACGGTCTTGGCACGCAGAATAGCGTCCTTCTGCTGTGTTGACAGGTCCCAGGCAGCAGTGTTTGCGCCTCCTACAATTATAATTGAGTTCTGTCCGCTGGGAAGAAGCATAACCAGTGCAGTCCCAGTTGGCTGGTCACCCAACTTGCGCACTGTATCTGCTGTCTGCACTCCCTGGGCTTGCAGGCTTGACAGCATGAAATCGGCTCCCCCGTCACTTCCAACCTGGCCCACCATGGTTGTTGCACATCCCAGCTTAGCCGCTGCCGCTGCTTGATTGGCTCCCTGCACAGGCCCCATCTTGATAGTAGGCGAGGAACAGATGCATCATGCTTCGAGTTTTTCAGTCGGCGAGCACTTCAGAAGCGCATACCTTACCCCCAGGGAACCGCTCTATACTACTAGCTGCCAGTGTCTCTCCGGCCTGTGGCAACCTGTCCACCCTCAGCACTGTATCCACATTGACGGAGCCGACCACAGCAAGCTGTGCGTAGTCTGGTACTGCACATCGTGCAGCCACATGTCGATAACGAGACCCGTGGGTGTTGCGTCGCAGCCTGTAGTGGGCATGCTGTAGTGAGCTACTGCACACAGTGCAGCTCCTCATCTCAGAGCTCACCCGCTAATGAAACGCGTTGTAGCGTGCTCAAGCTGGGCAGTGTTACATATAGATTATACGTCAAGCTATTACCTTTCGAGCCGTTGTTGACCTGGAGCAGTCGCGGTCATGACTGATCGGCTCAGAACAGCTTCGTGGGACTAACCTGGGGAGCAATATAGAGCCATTCTGACAAGAAGCGGGCCGTAGTAATATCTGATTATTCGGCGCAGCGGATACTCTGGTGCGGACTTTCGAGGCAGGAGGACGGTTCGAGCATCCCTCTGCTGTGATATCTTCCGATCTGGCTAATCCGGCGGGTGCATGGGGGGTACGATTTCACAAGGCAGTGTTGTAAAGGAGCGTTAGTAGATCTCTTGCTTGACAGGTTACCTGAAGCAAATATGAGACGTTTAAGACTCGACTTCTGGCCTGGTGTGGACCACGCACGGTTGCGACTGAGAATGTATCCGTGTGTACACATGTCGGTCGAGCTCGGTGATTTCGAGTGAAGTGTTGGCCTGTGCTGTCACAAATAGTTCTGGGTATTGGGGTTGTAGCCCATTTATCACTCCCTGATTCTGCCTTGAAATCCGCAAGACGTGGTTGGGACAAGACCTGGTTGCGCAAACTGTGTTGAATTAATCATGGCAATGCCGAGTTTTCTGCAAACGAATTATGGGGACAAGCAGATCACCAGGCGGCCCAATCCATGCTCAACCCTCTGCATATCTCTATTTGATTGATTGCATAGCACGACATTTCTTTGCACCCTATGTTCTGGTCCTGTCGATGTAATGTATTGCAGAGCACGACATGACAGAGCTTGGTGCACTCATAAGTACAGAAGAGTGCAAGGTAGGCCAACTTTCTGTGCTTGAATCGTGTGACTCAAGCTACCCGCCCAGCACATACTGCTCACAACAGCGGCAGAGTGCATCCACCACACCCTTGGGGAGTGTGCCCCTGTAGCCAGGGACTGGCAGTCAGGCATGGGTGCAGCACGCTGTCGCCCTCTGCTGCCGGACCTTTGCTGGCTTTGTGAAGCGCACGCCACAGCGCACAGGCTTCGTTCCAGGCAGACACAGCATCTGGGGATGAAGTTTGGGCCAGGACATTTCACCCCGGAGAGGTTCATTCCGGCCTCGTCCCTGACATTAGTGCAGGTTCATGCATGGAACGGTAGCAATTCTTGGATGGATATGATAGACGAAACAGAAAACAGGCTCGCTTCGCCGTTTGGGCTTGTGGCTACGCAGGGGCATGAACATTTCGTTCGCAAGCACTTTTGATTGTGCGCCTGTTGAGACGAAGACTGAACACTCCGCAGACCAGTTATTCGTGTCAGGGTATGGATATGAATGCAACTGTCCGTTACCTCAGTCTCTTTGAGGGAACTCTACACGATGAATAATTGTTAATAACAATAATAATGAATAATTGTTCACACATCAAAAGCGTGAATCAACACCTCTATGTTGTGCACCAACCTCTCCAAGGCCCAAAAAAGCAGCACCATGCAGATGAACTAGCATTGCCACACAGAGTGCTCAAAGACTTGGTCCTGTGGCTACGGAAAGAACCGGGAGATATCTTTCTTCTCGTGAAATTGTACACAAGAACATGCAGCTGGATGGCACCGCATGCTCACGAGCAGACTCCTTAGGATCAGCACAAAAGCTGCATTCCATTGTCCGCTGCAGAAACTCTGCTCCTCTGACTACAAAGTACATCTGCATAATATACACCAGCGCCGAAAAGATTGCGATGGTTCGATAGGTAGTCCTTTGCCCACTGCAACTGTGGTGCTAAAACAGAACTGTCATATTCCGAGCCATGGATAGTAGGCGATCAAAGACTGCTTGGCCATCGTCTCTGATGCCACCTGCACAGGAGCTAACTCTTAACAAAACCAGCAGATAAATACGCGTCAGACGATACATGAATGGGTTTCAGGGAACACACTGTGTTGATACTCGTTGGTCATCCACTGTCTGATGCCCTTGATCTTGGAAGCAGTTGCCTGAGCCAGTGTGAAGTCCACATACATGTCCTGCAAGGAAGCGGTGCCTCAGCAGACCATACTGTGTTGAAAAGAGGCAGAATGCTGCGAGCACAGCGCTGAAAAGTATCATTGGCAGCTTCAGTGCAAGTGTGTGACTCCGTCACATGCAAGCCGAGACTCTGCAGCCAAAGCTGAAGAGGATGTGCATGGTATCCGTCTTTCTGTGTTATTTCACCCAAAATATTGTTTAGTACAGGGTGTGGCGAACTTCGCTCAATGTAGTGCTGATAGTGCTAGCCATCTGCAGTAACAATCACCACTAGCAGCCGCGGTTGCGGTGCCCACTACTGAGCAGGGCACGCTGCCCAGCATCACACCTCCACATACGTGGCAGCGGCCACAGGCACCTCATTGCGCTGCAGCTGCTGTGAGTCATACAGCTTGCTCCAGTTCGTGCGCTTTGCAAGCAGCTCTGCAACACCTTTCATGGGCCGCAGGCCAGCAAGGTCCTCAAACATCCAGGGGAACACCATCTCGCCAGTAAACAGGACCAAGTCACTGTTCTTTCCGTAGGCTGCTGCCTGCAAATCACACTCTTGATCTGCCCATGATGATTCTGCGATGCGCATGCAACCACACTCTGCACCTCATACTACAGCTCTCTCTCATAATGACAATAGTGACACACGCACTTGAGGAGGGACAGGAAGATTGCAGTGATGATGATGCACAGCAGCAATCGCACCACCGGGTCAAACAGCTGTGACCATTCCTCCTCTTGCACGTGCTGGGCCGCCCAGCCAGTGGCAGCACCACAGGAGTAGCAGGCCTCATGCAGCAGAGCATACAACGGGTTGGTGTCAAACGGCACGCAGGAATCAAAAGACTTTAGGAACTGTGGAGTCAGCTCTGGAGTGGGGCCGCATGTATCCATGGCTGAGTCTATCATGAAATGCAGCCTGTCAAAGCCACCTCCTGGTCCTCCAGCTCCAAGAGCTGTACACAATTTCTGTTGCCTTCAGCGTGTCCCTGCTTGCATAGTCGTCACAGCATCTCTCTCGACAGCAAGACCGCAGCAGAATCAAGTGTGCTGTTCAGCCAACATGTGAATGTCGCAATGTGAACGCAATTACATTGTCCTCACAATCACACAGACATTGAAGGACAGAGAAGCAGCACACTTGACATGCCCAGCATCTGCAGGCTGCGTGGCCTCAGCATGTTTCCACCGGGGGTCTTAATGCCACCGCCAGGAGCCTCACACAGCATTCGGACGATGGCCTTAACCTTGGCTACATCCTCCGGGAAGCGCTGATAGAACTTTCGGTTCTGAGTGTACACGCGTTGATATGTGGATGTGTACACTGTCTGGGCGGCACAGGGCTCATCGATGCCTGGTGGAATACCTCCTGTAATGAGTGCCTCTACAATCCCTGCATGATCGCTGCCAGATGTCACTTGCAGCTGGCCTGTGCAGGAACAACCAACAGCTTTGCCAAGCTTCCACGTTTCCGCGAATACATCGAGCTTGAGCTTCGTTCAATCATTTCATGTGAATCAACGTAATACACGATCGAGGTTAAGCAGCGGCCAGCTTTGGGCAAGCCCGTGAGCTCAAAGATAGGGCTTGCACTGCTGCAGCAACCAGCCGCACAGCTCATCCAGAGCGATGTGAGCTCACCTTCTGGATACTTGGACAGGTACTCTACGCAGCAGAAACCACCGAAGCTCTGTCCTAGAATGGACCAGGGCTTGTTGATATTGTTGGGGTTAAGGTGCTTGCGGAGAAGCTCCGCATCTTTCACAATGCTGTCTGCTCTGAACATGCTGCAGTACTCAGCCTGAGCCTCATCGTCCCCCACTGCAGAAAGGGTAGACAGGCGCACTGGAGTTGACTTTCCAGTGCCACGTTGGTCAAGCAGTACAACTCGGAAAGACTTTGTAGCAGTGGTAAGCCACAGGCTGTCACTTGGTGGTGGACTCTGAAACCCTGGCCCCCCCTGGAAGAAGCAAAGCAAGGGCAAAGCTGCATTCGGATACTTGTCTACCGCAGTCACCTTCAGCAGCAACTAGCTGTTAAATAACGACAGGGTGATGTATCTACGGCAGGGCAGACGTGCAGCCGGCACCAGACAACGCACCTCCCTCGCGAATAAGGTGATTGTTTTTCCATCAGGCTGGTTGTAGTTTAGGGGGACTTGCAGGTGATGATCTAAGTACACAAAACCAGAAACAGTCGTGGCACGACCAGATGACTGCGGCTTTGCAGTGCCATTCGGAACCGTGCAATGCACACGCTGGCGCTTGTCAGATTGTCCATCTGCATCCATCATATGCAGAAGAGACCGCCAACTTCTATCCCTGGGTACTGTTGTGGAGGCTGAGGTTATGCCCCCACCTGATCTGGACCCACCATTCCTGAGAGTGTGTCGAATCAGGCTGCTGGGGCGTAAACTCATCGTTTAATATTATGCAATTTTGGTGCTTTGGCGTCGGTGATGACCTGTTTGTCCACCCCAGCCGATTACTTGCGACGAGGAAGTCAGGGATCATTCAACGCTGAATTCGAACGGGCAGTTGCTATATGGTGAGCAGCGACTGCAAAACCAATCGCAGCATTGCAGTTAATTGTAAAGTAGTATGCAACTGTGTTGTGCAATTTGCATGCTGCTCCCGACGCCGGGGCTGGTGTGTAGGAGTGAGTTGGCTCTGCGACGTTCTGGATGATGAAGTATCCCAGTGAATCAAAAGCAAAAGTGTGAGAAACTCTAATCTATGTCTATTAACACTTGCTTGTGCTCGCCGCCACCATCTGCTGCAATCGAGATGGAATTGGAAGTCATGACGAGGAACTGAGTCTCTGATGTCACACATGTGCCAGGTTTCGGCGGAATGACCTGTGCCAGGTTTCGGTGGAATCACTTCTTGGCACCGACAACATCAGACCATCATTGATAAGTGAAATGAGTGCCCGTCTTTGCAATTTTCGGAGTCCTCCATCCGCTGTTGGCGAAGTATAGGCATGGGACGCTCGGAAGCTGTAGCGTGTGGTTGCCTGCGAGAACTTTCGCACTGAGCAGTTCAGAAGAAACATTTCTCTGTATAGCTGCTCAGCAGGGACCAGTCATGGCAGAGGTGCACTTTGTTGGCCAAATACTGGGTGGGACAGGATTTCCAGCCAAGGGCCTCTTGTGCAAGGTACGATTTTTGTATGCGTCTCTCCGCAGTAGTCACACTTTTTGGCAGCATTATACTCTTTGCAGTGGGGAGTGGAGGCATCAGAGGACACCTGGGATGTACTGGAAGGATTCGATCAAGGACAAACTCATACAAGCTGGCCTCAGGACGACGGAAAGGCAGTTTGGGCACATCCGATTGATATTCACTACCAATGCTTGGTGCGGCCAAGGAAACTGCAATCGCAGAAGAGTAGTTTTGGCCAGTTATGTTGTGCTGATGCAGAGGCACGTTGCAGGGCCTGTGTGGGTGGCCCAAGTTACGCTTCCAAGTGTGGTCTGTAGACTCTGAGGGCAGAACTGATATCTGTGGATACGGAGCAGTCAACTGCCCAACAACACCTGGCATGTACGAGCTGCAGTGTCCACTGTGGGTTCCTGAAGGCACCTCTAGTGCGTCCATTCATGCAAAAAGGCCACATCTGAAACTGCAACATGATCATCTGAGCTTAAGTGTCTGTGATCTGCAGTGGAGCGTTTCTCAGCGTTCTTCATTGGTGGCAGACCCAGGCTTGTGGACGAGACAGTGGTGTACTCTGGGAATGACAGATTCAGGCTCAACACTGTCGCTAGTGGAACAGTGCACATCCGGATAGGATGCATGCTTCGTGGTTTTTTGCAAAACGGAGTGAGTGTTGGTTGACACCTGCAGCTATTGCGCGAGCACGTGGGTGTGGTGTCAGGCACCACCAGAAAAGATGACGTTGGCATTGACCTGCTCTCACAACCACACGACGTCCACTCTAGTCGTGCTGTGCATGCATGTTTTAGGTCATTTTGTTAGCTCTCAGAACTGTTTCGAGGGTAGTATCCTGGCAGCCAGCAACAGGATGCGGCGCAGTTCTTGATGCGCCCTCTGGCGACAACAGTTAAGAAGATTTGAAACCACACTTGCGGCGTGACAGGAGAGCCGGACCTCCTCTGGAATGGACCAGAATTGCTGAAAAGATTGTTATGCGATGGACTAGATGCTACTGTACCGTGCAGTTTGCTGTGTTCGAAGCAGTATGTACCAAAGGATGCAATGACTTTGTTTGTCAAGCCGTATGCCTGTGAAAGACCTATGGCCCAGAGGATGTGAATAAGCATACCAAAAGTCGTTCTGTATGTTTGAATGAACTGGACCAGCCGCACAAGTATCAAGTCCCGCACACAAGAGTCCCAACTGATGGAAGAGTGCTTGCCATTACACCACAGTTGTGAGAACTACATGTGACAGTGGCGCAGCACCGGACCAGAAAGGGTGCATAGGTGCAGGAGCATTGGTACAAAGCCTATGACCAGAGCCGTTTATATTTTCATCCCCTTGAAGCTAATGTTGAGACCCCTTCTCGCTGATTACACCTGAACACTGAGTCTACGAGGTTGACGCGAAAGTTAAAGTATTGTAAAAGGCAGCATTAAATTTGGTTCTGCCTTGCATTAGGAGCATGTTAAGAAAGATCGTTGGGGCATATGACCTGTCTGAGGGGTGATCTAGGTCTGATTGTCCGAACGTTTCAGACCGAGATGGGGTCAGGTGGGTGAGATTCGACAACGAGAACACATACATTGCAGATTATGGGATGTGGTAGCTGAGTGTGTTCACATTGACAGTGGCGCGGCTCACACACACAAACAGTGCAGAGACCAACGAGGCAGAGAAGCAACGAAGCAAGTCGCAAAGCAGAGAACCAGAGCAGCAGACAAACAACGCCATCACCAAGCACAAAAACACAACAAGCTACAAGGCACAAAACAATCATACAGCGCCACAGATGCTGCACGAATCCCCTACAGACAAGCAGCCCACATCGGCACCACAACGAAAAAGCGCAACAGGGCAACGCAGAAGAGGGGGCTCTCAACACCGCGGTGCCGTATTGGCAAGGCGCCGCCAAGGGCGGCCCCTACCCTGCAGATTCGGAAGGGAGTGCGGCAGGAGGAGGGGGCGGGAGAGCAAGGAGGACAACAACTTGGAGGGTGGCAGGGTGATGGAGGCACCAGAAGTGGCGGGAGCGAGACACAGGGGCGGTTAAAGGGCGGCGCCGGAGGGAGACAGGAACAGGGAGCGAGGGTGCATATTAGGGGCAGGGCGGGGGGGCATGTGTGGGAGGGAGTCGCGCGGGGAGAGGGTGGAGATTGGAGAGGATATGCGCCTGTAGGAGGGGGTGTGGAGGGGGCAAGGGGATGTGCTGTACGGGGGGTGGGATGTGGGGATCAGCAACAACAGGTGGCTGCAGCATTAGCAGTAAAACTGGCAGGCCCGGCAGAAGGGCCTTGAATACATGAACTCAATGTAATTATTGCTATGGCACTTTGGCTATTTGGGTTCATGCCTATTTACTACCTTTCCGGTTTGTAAAAAGCTATGGCAAGTTCCAGTAGCAAGCTCGCTTAGGGCTTCTGGATTTTCAAAAAACAGTTGTAAACCACAGAAGGCCCTATAAATCTAGTTTGCCGGGGCTACGCCACACTCGGTTTCAGCGCCGCAGCGGCTGAACTCACCTGCAAGTTGCAAAGGGAAATCCACCAGAAACCCTGCATGCACCCAGCCCAGGAGCTCGAACAAAAGACGAGAGGTGGCTATGGGCGGACTGGGATTCTAACCCAGACCCATGGGCCCTTGCAGAAACACAGGTCTTGGGATTCCAGGATTCACCATAAACTTAACCGCAGCTCATGGGCTGGCCCGCTAGCGGGCAAGTGCTTTTCCACGAAATCCCGGGTTCGAATCCTGGTCCAGCCACAGCTACCTCTCATCTTTTCTTCGACTTTCTGAGCCGGGTGCGTAAAGGGTCTCTGGTGGTTTGCCCGTCAATGAATTGCATGATTTCCGCCACTGTGGCGCTGAGGCCGAAGCTCAGTTGGCGTAGTCCCCGAATAATTTGTTCACGATTCATCCGCTTCTATCAGAGCAGACAAAAGCATTGGAAATAGGCGTTAATATGATTTTGGACCATTCATCTGAGTGGAATATTCCAGAATACATCTAGTATACATGGAGATTACATGTATTTACATGTAATCTCCATGCATACTAGATGTATTCTCCTCACGTATTGAACGTCTTAGCCAGGTATTTTTAGTGTAAACCGGGCGCTCACACCTCTCACACTACAGAGCCATATGTATGTATGAATGCATGCATGCTAAGATGTTGTTACACGGTGGTGCCGCAAAGATGCCATAGCATCCGTCAACAGACAAAATGAAAGGATTTCGACCTCTTCGTATTCCCACGTGCATAAAGAAGCCTGAAACAGCAGGATAATCCTCTGCTACATCTTTCAAATCAGATCAAAGTATCCATCTTGAATGTGTAAATTGGCGAGGCGCATCCCTTCTAGAGCTCATGGAAAATGACGGCTTCATTTGGCGTTGATTTACACTCTTCTGATTATTGAAATGTGTTCTACGACCTGTAATTGAAGCTCTGTAACTCGGCTTTCATCGGAGGGCGCCTTGAATTCACAGACTTAGCTGGGGCTGGGTGGAAGTCGCTCGCTGTGGAGGGCAGCCGGGCTGCAGGTGCTCACTGGCCGCCGCACGGCGTTGCTGCGATCGGGGCTTTCAGGGTGCTTTACACCACAGTAGATCTAGTGTGCACAGGTTGACTATCCTACACCCTCAGCACGCTGTGTTCACATGCTTTCGTAACTGCGCTTGCTCCAGCCGCTGCTGGTTGATAGGTGGGCGGTGGGACTTCCTCTTGGAGATTGAAGAGAAGACCGTTCGAGTTCACATCAGCCTGGCTGGGTGGTGCACAAGGCTCTCATGGAGCGGCGCCATGTATAGAGTATGACTGGTGTCAGTATTTCACTGATTGCTATGTGGCTGGATCGCTGTAGCAGGCTTTTTCAGACAGGCCTCCCCAATTCCCTGTGTAACCCACCCTCAATGAGGAGGACGTCTCCCTCTACTAAAGAAGATAGCAGCTTGGACGTTATAATCAACCACCTGTTGTATCTACATTTGTGGACATTCTTTTACCCCGTCAGCTTTTTCAGAATCACACTCATCCAAGTGTGAAGGCATGCGGGTGCTGCAACACCGCTCGCCCTGCTGTCAACATGGTCCCTCGTTCTCGTGGCCCAGACACACAAGCAACATAAGCGGGCCCGGCTGAGCGTGGAATCAGCTGCCACGTCTTCGACAGAAACTTGTGTGCTATCTGGCGTGGGGGCAAGTGCTCTCAGGCGCAGACGAGAAACCCTGAAAGTATGAGAGGGTCTTGATGCACGGGCTTGGCGCATCAATGCTTGAATGATATGCTGCGGGTAGCCGAAATGGTAGAGATTCTGTTCAACGCTTCAGAGCTCGTGTTTGCAGGCCTGCACTTGCATGAAACTCGAGCGAGCAGCATGAACTACTATCATGAAATGCAACCCATTCACTGGAGTTTTTCTGAAAGGAAAACATGTTTCCCAATACAGAAAATGCGAACAAGAAAGAGCGTTCCTGTCATGAATGTGGTAACCATGCATTGAGCACCACAGCGGTTGTGTTGGGGCAGCAAACGTTGGGGTGCAGCATAGATAGCAATGGGGAGTTATGTTGCTTCACGCAGATGGTTTTCTGCCAAGGACGGGTTTGTGGGCTACTAGTCAGTAGCGTAGTTTGCCCCCACCCTCCCGTTCAGGGTGTTTACCTATTGGATTTGTGCCCCTCATAGAAGCTGTGTGGTCGGCAGGCTCTCACCCATCATTCAAGCGTTTTAGGGGGTATTGCAGGCCTTGCAAGGCCTTGTGCAGGTACACCAAGGCCATGCATGTGCCCTCATGTACGCTCTCTAAGTTCGATGATTCTGTAAGAAGGAAACTGCCCACCTCCAGTTTGAAGAGTAGAAAAAGACAAAAATAAAGTTGACAGGGCCGCTATCGAATTCAATCCTGTGCCACATCAGCATTCATACGTGACGACGACTGACGGAAATCCCTGGAAGTACGTCGTTCCTTGTGCAGTGTTCTCTAATTGGAACCCGCTGTAAAGGGTGTGAATCCTTTCACAATCGAAGTTCATTAGTCCTCTTGCCGGGCAGCATCCTCTCGTGGCGCTGTCTGGATGGAGTTCATCAGCATCGATGGGCTGAGAGGGGATGGCCGCAAGCCCACTGAGCTGCGCCGAATCAGTTGCGAGATTGGCAGCAATGGTCATGCCGATGGCAGTGCTTGTGTTAGCATGGGCCTGTCTAAGGTAAGTCTCTTGCTCCGTCACCCCTGCACAGCTCCTGCTCCACAAGTCAGGGTAGGGAAGGCAGGCACAGAAACGGACAAAGCCTATTCACGCAGGTAGCTACTGCAGTAAACGGTCCACTAGCAGAAACTGATAGGCAGAAAGCAAGGGAAGAACCACGCCTACCGACTGTGCAGTGCACATGTCTCATAGCACCGTTCAGTGGAGGCCCTCGGAAGGTCCGCGGCAGAACTGACCGTAGAGCTGTTGATCTGCAGCATTTGATAGCAGGGGTAGTTCAGCAGAGCATAGTTCCAGATGTACTGGCTAGCAACAGGCTGGAGCTGTCAGTAACTGTTGTTGAAGGACATGGCAGCATGGAAGCGTGTGCCATCAACTCTGCAATGCTTGCAATTGCTGATGCAGGTGTGTCATAAGATTTGCCCTATTACTTTGTTTATGCACCCCTGCTGTATCCTGCTCTGCCCCCTTCTTCATGATCAGCAGATGGGTGAGACAATGCTCCACTGTGGGAGCTATTCAAAACAAAACGAGATTATGTTCTTGGGTTTTCTCCAATTAAAATGGAACTGTGTGAAGGATGGAGATCCCAGACCATGCTTACCCGCACTGTTCACCCAATTGAACATGGATACTGCGTTGGCAACACTAGCAGCCGTGACACTGATTCTGATATGCAGGAGTTCCCCTGAAGGAGCTGACTGCAACGTGCAGTGCAGGAGTCTTGCAGGGCCAGTGTCTTCTTGATCTAAACCAATTCGAGGAGCAGACGAGGTGCTCGAGATTGTTCTTATCGTGGCAGTCCACGCTCGGGAAGGCGGCCATCATTCAAATGTACAGCCGCATAGATCCAGAGCAACTTATACAGTTGATGGATATGGCAGTCGCCGGCTGTGAGCAAGTACACAAGCACATGCAAGGGGCCCTTGCAGCCAGGCTACAAGAAATGGCGATATTGGCTGGAGGATTCGAAGGGCAATGATAAAGATGTCGTATCGCTGGTCATTTCTGCAGTTTAGTACCGCTTAGCAGTTCTTTTGAGGTTTTGATAGAGGATTCAGTAGTTGCTGCGACTGTGCCACTCTTTCAAGGCAATGAAGCAGTGAATGGGCAACCCATATAGCGAGTCGCTGCCCACCAGCAACAGGTGCTGTGACATTATTTTGAGTCTTTGCCTGAAGTGTTGGGCTCACTTTTGAGGTAATAAGTTGGGGTTACAGATAAGCAGCAACAAAATTTTCAGAGTTTGCCTTTCTTGTTCTATATGACCGTTGCAGGTGCATGATACGCTTCTTGTGTTGTGGGCAATGTTCGTTAAAGCATGCTGAAAACGAGCTTTCTTGTTCCCTGACAAATGGATGCATGTAGTGAGGTATTTCAGAGACGATGCCATCTCGGAATAAATACAGGCAATGTAGATAAGTAGTCAAAAGCTTGGAAGCATGCCACCCCGTAAGTTACAAGATGTGAAGGCCTCCCAGATGACATGCACAAGTGCCTGAACAACCTTGCTTGTGGAAGGTGTCCTGACATGGTGTGCCGTGCTGGGTGTTCTGTTCTCAATCCTGTCATGTCCTCATCATGTATCACTTACAGTTGGGGCATCACCGCGGCCTCAGTGTATGCCAGCATACTTCCGACCAGCGTGCAGATGGAGGCTCGGTCTGTTAAGCACCTGCGCCATCGCATTATCCAGAGCGGAGATGCAATCACAGGGATTCTTCTTTCAAGTGCATGCAGATGTCTGTGGCTAGGTGGTTCAAACGCCCCAGATGGTGGTGAAGCGCTAAAATTCTGTTTTTCACCACCTTCGTTTCATGAAGTTGAGGTGGTGGACAAGGTGCAGCATGCATGACCATGGTTAACAATTTGTGTGCACCCTTTACAAACCTGAAAGGTAGTAAATAGGCATGAACCCAAATAGCCAAAATCAACTAACACAAAACATCCACCACT
>JAUMHD010015305.1:0-60313 GCA_032359135.1 Ulvella scutata
GCTCGTGGTCGTGGCATTGTGTTTCGTCACTATTATCGCAGTTTGGCTAAGAGTGCTGGGAAAGACTTTCGTGATGGCGCTGTTGTGCCATTCGAGTGAAGTGGTGGATGTTTTGTGTTAGTTGATTTTGGCTATTTGGGTTCAAGCCTATTTACTACCTTTCCGGTTTGTAATGAAACATGGATCAGAAAAAAGATAATATTACACACAACAAAAAAATATATAATTTCAACTGGGTGTATTGTCTGCGAGTTGTGATCGTGCTGTGGAATTTGAAGTGAAGTTAGCTGTAGTAACACCGGTTTTGCATCTTGATTTTTGGGTGCCTGGAATCTCTTCTGTGTTTCGCTTTGCAAACATGGCAACATGCGCGTCTTGTTCTAGGAGTGCAGTAGAACCAAACACGCAAACTATACTGCAGCGCTGAAAGGGGGTGATGATCATTCTGGTTGAGTCGTATCGGTGTTTGGCTCCTGTTTGTTGCGCCCGGAATGTTTTTGGGCTCTTGTATCCTCAACAAAAGTAAGTGCATATTTTTCAGCGCACCAAAACATGGAAGGGGGGGAGCCGCACAGAGAGAGCAAGGCCTTGGTGCACTGCACCTCAGAGCATGAGAGCACCATCTGGGAGAGAGCGGCGTCGGCGTACTGTGTGAGGAAGTTCTCGCGGCCGGCGGTGCTCACGTCGGCGGCCCTACGCATGAGGGGAGGCACCACTTCCTCGATCGCAGACGACAGCCTCGAGCCCAACCTTTCAAAAATCTCCTGCAGGACAGCGATCTTTTGCTCGTTGTTTACTGCAAGTGCAATACATTTTGTGGACAGGGCCAGAAAATTAACAATTTTGCACTAAAAAATGATCCCGAATTCAACAAAATATCACGAGTTCACTCGAATGGGAGCAGACAGAGTCAAAGTGGGGTTATGCAGGTCACACCTGGAAAAAGCAAAGAGAGTTCTTTCGAGTCGAGGACCGCAGAGCACTAACACACGGCAGCATCGCCTCGAGCACCTCTTTCAGGCAACCCTGAACGATCGGGGTGTGGTGCCGAACAAGCAACCGCATCGTGTCGATGGCCTCGTTCTGCTTCACCCAGTCCAGCTCCTGCCGCTTTGCAACATTGGACAGCGAGATAGTGTCAAGGGAGGCTTCTAGATCCCCCTCAGGGTTCCGGCTTGGCACCGAGTCATCCAGGTTCAGCTCTGCGGGGCCCGCTGACGGAACGCTGCTGGCGGATAGTAGCTGATCGGTGGGGACCGATGCTCTGGCCCCGACCTTGTCGCCTTTGGTGAATCCACAAACTTTTGCTGGTTTCGCTGGCCTGCGCAGTTGGCCTGCGCAGCTTACTGGTGCATCAGAGGTCTGTTGCGAGGCTGGGAACGCAGCGAAAGAGGCCGGAGAGACGTCGTTGAGGTGCTGCGGCAGCCGGGAGGGGGAAACGGCAGGCGACATCGACGACGACGACGTTCTTGTGAGGATATCGGCGCCGGAAAGGGCGCCAGGTGGTGGCGACGCAGATGGGAACAGCCGCACCGCGCTCGAGGAGCGCCGCAAGCGCGATGGGGACGACACGAGCTGCTCGTTGCTGACAGTCTGCCCCGCCGACTGTGCTCGCCTTGTCATTTGTACCTGTTTCAAGTGCCGTAGCCTGTCGGCTTTGCTTGGGGAGCTAGGGCTGCTTGAGGAGTGCTGCAATGCTGAGTCAGCAACAGAGCTCGGTGCCGAGTTGAGCTGCATGAGCGCCCCCCCTGGCCCCATGCGAGCGGGCAGGCCTTCGAGCATCGGCACCGAAACTCCAGAATTGAGGCTATCCCGCATCGTATGCACGCCCAACCCTTGAACTGGCGGCAACCAGGGCTCCTGGAAAGCTGCCGTAGATGCTGAGGAGCACAACGAGGTTCCAGTGGCTAGCAGTGCGCTAGGGTGGCGCAGCAACTGAGCAGTGCGTGCAGAAAGCGGCTCGCCCTCGCATGCATTCGCAGGGACGGCGATCCCAGACCCCACGGATGCGAACCTTGACATATCAGTGCTGCCGCTGCTGCGCATAGTGTTCAGTGCCAGGCTATGTTGCTCGATCGCTGTGCTACTGGTTGCCTCAACGCTGCCCGACTCATCTAAGCAGGTCTTGAAGCGTTCGCTCGTGTTGTGGCTGCCCCTCGACATGAGGGGCTGCAGCCCCAGTGAGTCCTCCTGAGACTTACGAACACGCTGGTGCTGGTGCCGTACTGCATAGCTGCCGATGCTGTGCCGAACACGGACCTCGCGGCTGCTGGAGCTGTTGCTGGTCGGCTTGGACGCCGCAGGAGTGGCGGTGGTGATCACTGCGGCAGTCGTGATGCGCCCACTTGTGGTGGTGGGCAGCAAAGTGTTGATGGTAGTGGGTAGCACAGTGTTGATGGCTGCACCTGTGGAGTTGGCCTTTGCATCGCCCTTGCAGCTCGATGCAAAGTCCATGAGAGACAGGTTCTCTGGTTCCAGGAGCTCGTGGGAGGCGCGGCCTCGTTCTAGGTACAGCGGAGCATGCACTGCTGGAGGATTGGAGGGCTGCAGGGGAGCTGGGGGCTGCGTGTGTGTTACAGAGTCTGGCTGTGTTGGTGCATGCGTGTCGGGGTTGGAAAATGTGTTGGAGAAGGACCACGTTGCAACGTCTGCCGAGAGGGGTACCAGCTCTGACTGGGAGGCTTCAGGGCGTCGCCTGCGGGGGCGACTGACGGGTTGACTGGGAGTCGAACTGTTGGTAGCATCTGTAGGGGTGGTTTCGAGGGGATCGAAGGATGGTGGCGCGGCAGGGTCGTCGCAAGAGGACCCACGTCGGGAACCTGGGGTGGGGATCCCGAACGGCAGGCGGCCGTAGGACGAGGAAGGGGTCTTGGGTACTGCAGGGGTGCTTGTGCCGTTGCCTGAGAGTGACCCCAAGTCAACGACGTGGTGCAGGGTGCCATCCTCGGATATGCTTGGCAGCGATGGCGTGAGTTTGCGTTCGTTGATGCGGGTCTGGACTGCAGGGGAGCAGTCGATTGACGTGAGGATGTTGGCAAGGCGGCCCTCTGTTACCTTTGAGGCAAGGACTGCAAATGCTTCCATTGCGACTACTCGCACCCTCTCCTTCGCATCGTCAAGGAGCGTGTGTAGGAAGGATGCTGTGGTGGGCCAGTCGAATGATGAAGGCGGTATGATAAGCATGGCGGTGATGTGCACGTTCAGGAGTTCCTCTCTGACTCTCCAAGCGAAGTGAGATGTGTGAGGTTTGAGCTTTGGCAGGACTGCCTGTGGTCCGACCTCCTCAAGGAGTGCCCGAAACGCTAGAGCTGCGGTCTGCCGCACCAACACCTTGCTGTCCATGAGCTTGTCGATGAGAGGGGCTATTGTGGTGGTTAGATGATGTAGGATGGAGGTCTTGACCATGTGGATGATGTGGGTCATCAATTGCATTGCGGAGATAGAGATTTTGAAGTTCGGGTCGCGTATAAGACTGCCCACAAACCCCAGCAGCTCTGTCAGGTGCTCGTCTGGGATGCTCTTGGATGTGCGGATGCATGTCTGCAGATCATCCATGGCCTTGGCTCCTGCACTCCAGAGCTACTGAGTACAACATTTAACTTGACATATGAATACTGCAATAAGGTGACAAGCGAAGGGAGAGTTATTGTACATATTAGAACGTTAGTTGGCAAGGGAATGCGATGGTACAGGTCGTCAACCGCTGTGGACGCAGTCCAAGTGATGATGCAGCGCAAGAGGCCAGAATATATGAAGCTACTTCAATATCTAGATTATGCGAGTGAATGTATCCTGTGTAGGCATGTCCACTGTTCATATATGTGCTATATGTGCTCTAGCGGAGTGTGAAAGAGCAAACCTTCGTAACAGGCAGCTCCTGAAGGAACGGTTCTGTCTGGGGCACCGTGAATGTATTGCAAGAGATAAATTCCGAAAACAAGTTCGCACAGACAACCAAGGAGATCATGGGCACGGAAGTTTGGACAGTGAGCCCATTGAAACAGAGCATTACCCAGGCTCTGGAAAATAATGGACCTCTCTCGAAATGCCACAAGCATGTGAGAAGATGTTGGACAAATAACAAGCTGGAGACGTACTACTGAGCCATTGTCCGATCTGTTTGAGAGACTCGACCACACTGCTTGGCACAAGTCCACCAAAAACATGGTCTGATGCCATCTTGAGCGCACTGAAGCAGCCTCTCGAAGAGCTAAAGGATATTCATGAATGATTCAAGCTGCTAAGCTGGACAGCGCGCTGTGATACAGCTACCACAGCTACCACTTCCAAGTGGCAAGAAGACGGTCGTCCATGTCCACAACGGCACATGGCGACCACAGCAGAGTATTCTAGACTAAGTCAGCCACATCCTTCAAAATGGTGGTGCGTGCGTTTACAGTTCGTATGCTTTGAAGGAACCTGTCGTACGATGCTGGTATCGAGAACAGGTGTGCTGCAAGAGATACAAATTGGCACATCCACTGCACCTTCACGGAGCACCAGGCTCGTGTGTTATGATCCTTCTTCTATCCTACAGTACTCCTGCTCCGTGGAATTCCGAGCATTTGTTTCAATCTACGCGTAGCTATGAATGGCAACGCATGTCGTCAACAACGCTCCAGTTCATATGAATTCATGACATGTCATCGAGTAATTCATGACACCGACTGCTCAACACCCAGTCAGTCAGAATACACAGTCAATGCAGGTTTATTCACAGCGTGTCTCCTGGATACAGAGCTTAGTGCCATGTGTGGATGTTTCTATCGTTGGCCGCCAATCACTGTCCGGTAAACACTGTAGCAGCGCGCTTGACAAGGTTTCTGTGGCGTATATCACGATGGCACATACGCCTATGGCAAAGGGCACGGGTGTGATCTGTGATACCACATCTCTGAGATAGTGTCCAAGAAACAGGGCGGTCTGCAGGTCAGTTCTTGGGTGAACACCTTATTAAGTTGACTGCTATCACGCACACTGACATCACAATCTGTTTGGTAAAGCAGGCCCCAATTGTTGCCTAATACGCAGCCTACTCTCCACACCATCACTGCTCCTGGTACATACAGTTTCATGCTTGCTGAGGCATCACAAGCGACAACGCATGCAATACATCAGCAGACCCTCCCCCACATTGCTCTCTTGCCTTTGCAACGGCGCTGTGCACGTTCACAGCTCCAGAAGACTGAGCCAGCACATGTCTTGTAAAAGATGTCATCGTGTTGAGCAGCAGGATCTTGTGGCTCGTGGAGTCTCCTGCATACGCAAACTTCCTTTATTCAAGAGCTTCCCTTCAATACTTTGGCCAATTGGTTGTCTTGTGGGTGAAACATCATTCAACCTCACACATCCTTGTTGTGATGTCTATTGACCAGACGCAGGCTTTATGGTAGAGGCAAGGCGAGTCTTTCTACAGGCACTCCTAACACATCGATTTATTCCAACTCAGCACTGTACTTGTGCACGGCATGGGGCAATCAAGATCAGCTGCTGCAACAAGCGATCACACAGGTGCAAACTCGAACCTAATGCAGCAAGATATAGTCCGAATAGCATGGTGTACTTCACATGTTAATGCAGTGAACAGGTTGCTAAGATCGACTAGCTGATCAGGTTGGCTACCAAGTAAGGCATTCAGTGCAGTGGATCAACGTTTTCCACATCATGGGGCAGCACACCAGCACTTTTGAGGCCCTCTTCGTTGCCCTCCATTGCTGCATCAGTTGCAGCAGCAGGCAGCTTCTCAGCAGATGTCAAGAAGTGAAGCATCACGCTCTCCAAGGCCTTCTGAGTGCTGTCCGTGAGGGACTGCAACCTGCCACTGCACTGCTCCATGGCCTGCATGGATCAACAGCATAAAATGTGCAAGGTTACAGGCATGAATCCATAGCATGGCTCATGTACCAGCAAATCATCGCATGCCAACTTAGCTCGACCTCGCACAAACGACACGGGACATGCCACTACCGAAGCAATGACAGGGCATCAACAGCATCAGATCATCCAACGATCAACTGAATCAGACCATGCTGCGATAAACTGCACCAAATCATGCTATGATCAAATGCAACAGACCATACCACACTACCATCATGTTGCCTAACTGCTTGTCACAGGAACAGAACCAGCACCAGGACATGTATTTAATTTCCTGATATGCGGTGACATGTCTTTGAACCGGGTGTGACTGTCGTATCCGGTACTCATCTATGACATGTCAGGTACCGTAGTCCTTGTAAAGGTTCGACAAGTAACGCGTAACACATGAGATTTTGTCTAAATTGTCACATGCAGAACAGCCGATTCTGTCCACTTTTCTAGAAATTTCGTCCTGGAGCTGACGCTCGGAATGTCAGAACTGTCGAAATGCCCGCAAGAAACTTTCCGAGGTAACGCAACAGTCTTGCAAATCTGTCGAAACCCCCTCAGAAGCAATTCCATGCTAACGGAGAAATGTTCACAAACTATCCAAAAAGCCCCACCAAAAAGTTGAATGGATGCGCCGGTTCAACTGAGATTTGAGATAATTCTTGGTGGTACCAGGCTCACGCTGGGTCTCTCATGCTATGTATTGGCCGTGTAAGTCAGCGTTGTTGTACCATCGTCAGCGACAACCTGTCTTCGCGTACGACGACCTGCTTGTTCGTATAGCAAGTAGAGACCTGAGGTACCTGTACTGTTGCCTTCTCCCTCAGCATATATCTGGGAAGTGCCGAGAGTTGAAACGTTTCGCCCCATCACATAACAGCCCGGCATGTGTCGAAGACGGGATCGAAGCTAACGCCACTTTTGCTCCATTTTGTCCAAATGACCCAAGAAATGTTTCGGTATGAACGCACAAAAACTCACAAACTGTCGAACTACCTCCGCAAATAGTTCATGTGTAACTCAATAGTTCAATCAAAGTGTCTAATGCCCCGAACAAAAAATCCCGGATACCACCGGAAAATTGGATTACTGTCGAAGTTTTTGTGGGGTTTTTGATGTAACAGCGATTTCAACTGTCGAACCTTTACAAGGACTACGGTACCCAAAATCTGATGAAAACCGAGGCCCTCGGGGCCCACAAACTGACAACAAACGAGGCCCTGCTGCGGACCAAAAATCTGATGACAAAAGAAAAGATACCTGTTCATCGAACAGTGCTGAGAAAGACTTTCACGATGGTGCTGTTGTGCCATTCGCGTGAAGTGGTGGATACTTCGAGTTGGTTGCTGTTGGCTATTCGGGTTCATGCCTATTCACGAACTTTCCGGTAAGTAAAAAGTCCCTTACCTGTTCTGCGTCAGCCAACCGCTGCTTAAGCTCCGAGTCGGTGGTGGTGAGCTGCTGGATTCGCTCCAGAAGGGCCTCACGGCCCTCATCAGTGATGTCCGGGTCTGCGCACTGCTGCTGGGCTGCAGCCATGTCCTGCTCTGCCTTTGCGGCCTCCACCTGAAGTTTGGGTAGCTGCGCTGAGAGCTCCGCCTTGCGCTCTCTGCAGGCCTGCAGGGCAAGTCTCGTGCTGTGCTTCTTGGACACTGCTTGATGTTCTACTTCTTGGATACTGCTTGATAATATACCTCCTGGACACTGCTTGATGAAACTTCTCGTTCGGTTTCTGTCCAGTGTTTGAACTGACAGCAAGTCTGCAACACCATGGAAGCAAGAAGCCCAGCAAGCAAACAACACCATGTCAACTAGCAGCCCATAATTCGAACTGAAAGCACATGAACAACACCATGGCACCTAGCAGCCCAGCAACTGAACTGAAAGCAGATGAACAACACCGTGGCAGGCAGCAGCCCAGCAACTGAACTGAAAGCACATGAACAAAACCATGGCAGCAAGCAGCCCATCATTCGAACTGCAAGCACATGAACAACACCATGACACCTAGCAGCCCAGCAACTGAACTGAAAGCAGATGAACTGTTCCGCAGCACACCTCAGCCTGATCCATCAAAGTTCCAAACAACGAAACGATCGTTTCAAGAGCCAGAGTCGCAGTCATCTCATCCTCAGCCACGATCCTGGGCACCCCCCCGTCTTCTGCAGCCCCAGTTGAAGCTCCACCGCCAGCACCAGCGCTCGCAAAGGCCCACTGAAGGACGTCTTGCACTGTCACAAAGTTGTCGGACACGAGCCTGCAGATGGTGAGGTTGGCCCGCTGGCTGCTACAGCGCCATACCGCCTCTGTGCAGTTGAGCAGCACCGCCTCTGGTGAGGGCCCTTCGTCATCCTGTTGCTCCACCTGCACCTCGTGACACCCTTCTTTCCTTTGCAAGACGTACAAGGAGTGAATTTTGTTATTAGAAAACGTAAAAAGGTAGGAAATAGTCATGAACCCAAATAGCCGAAAGCATTTAACACAAAATAGGAGTGAGTTGAGCACACACACACCTTCGCCATGACGTTCTTTATCGCATCCTGATACCGATTGAGAAGTGTCTCGGTATGGAACGGACTCATGCGCGCCCGAAACAGCAGCGTACGCGCAAAATACCCCAAAACGTCCCTCAAGCCACCCTCCGACTGCTGCGCGCACGCCTGCAGCTTCTCCTCCATGCTGGAGTCCGAAATTTTCTCCATGATGCCCTGCATAATGTCCTCGTAGGGCTGCAGAAGCCCCCCGGGGTTGCCCGGGTCCGGGGGGGGTGCGGTGGGGTGGTCCGATGGGGGTATAAGCGCCAGCCAGCGATCATCCTGAGGGAGAATGTGCTGCTGGATGTATGCAAGATTCGCGCACAGCCTGATCATTTTCGCGAGCGTTAGGCTGCAGAATCGGCGTTGCGCGTTCAGGAGAGGAGCGTCGAGTACGCGGTCCCAGCGCCCCCATGGCCACTGGTAGTTGTTGTTGGAGACAAACCATGCCAGCAGGTCTGCGACGCGGTGCAGATGCATGACGTCCATGCTTGGGGCCCACTCGAACAACGTCTTCATGCATCCGCCGAATGCTCTGCATTGCAACGCTGTGTCTACGGGTGCACATGTTGTTTTACGAACGAACGTGTTAGCTGGTGTATATTTGAATGAATATTTCAATTCATGATCATTCGCATGTGTGCGATGAACGAACATGCACTGAGTGTGCGCATGCATGATGTACGGTGACAAGTACTACGAAGAAACTACACCCAACACAATTGTTTTATTGCATTGTTGATTACCAGTATCATCTAGTTAGATAGAACAATTCTGATTTGTTGGGACTATTTCTCAGGTTTTTGCCCCGACAAATGAAGCGACACTGGTGATCCCTGGCGCCCGCACCTCGCCACAGGTTGCCCCACCACCTCCACAAGCCTCACCAGCATGCTCTGGTATGCAAACACCATCAGGGGTGGTGCCGGCAGCAGCATCTGCGAGATCAGAAGCTCCACCAGCAAGTGTACGGACTCAAATGGCACCGGGATCGCCGCAGAGAGCTCCTCAACGCATGACTTGCCGTTCGCGGCATATGCTTGCAGCACATGCATGTAGTACTCTTGCGCAATAATCACGTCCATTTCGTTTGTGTCCTCAGGGGCCCTGGTGATGTGGGGGGGTAGAATGGGCCACAGCCCCCGGGGGGTGTACCGGGGGGTGTACGCTGAGTCAGCAAGGCACCGATCGCTGGCGCCGGGGGGGGTTGCCGGGAGGGTAGCCTGGGGGACATTGAACACCGCGCCACTGTTGAATGCATTGTCCACATGCGTTTGCGGCTTGGGAATGCAAGTAGCCACCCAGCCACTCGTTTTGAGTTCTTGGAGTGCGGCAAACAGCTGTGGGAGGAAGTCGGTGCTTTCGACTGGTATTGGAAGTATGGCTTCAGGTGTCGTCTGAAGCCACGGGGACATTTCTGGAAACCCCTGCATCACCGAATGCTTGGTACACTGCTCGATTCCTGAGAACGAAAACCACTGCTTAAGGGGCATCGTCATTTACAAGGAAAAACAAACCCATAAAATCTCTACTGTTGGTGCAGTAGATTATCGCAGTTTGGCTAAGAGTGCTGGGAAAGACTTTCGTGATGGTTCTGTTGTGCCATTCGAGTGAAGTGGTGGATGTGTTGTGTTAGTTGCTGTTGGCTATTTGGTTTCATGCCTATTTACTACCTTTCCGGTTTGTAAGGTCATGTACTGTTGGTGCAGTTCAGTACAGTAAATTTCTACAGTACAGCAGCAGCTCGTTAAATTAATCCAAGCACCTTGGCAACCGCCCAAAAGTGGTGTGCTACACACCGTCAGAGACACCAGGCTGCAAGCTGTTGTCAAGTTGGATCTTCTTGGCTGCCCACGCGGTGCCCAGGGCACACGGTCCCACGCGCTCTCTGTCACTACGGCCATACACCTTTTCGGCAACATTTCAAAGGGTTTATTCAATATTCTGTCACTCGGCTCTAAGCCCCGGGGGGGGGAAATAGGCGCTGTCAGAGTACAGTTAGTGACGGATAAACGAGCGCCGCTTTTGCGTACGGAGAGCTGCTTGAATGCATTGTTCGGGCATTCTTGAACTCATTTTTCTGGAAGATTTCTAGTGGATAAAAGCGAGTGACGGGTTACTGAGCTGCTACTGTACTATCTTGATAGTCTTATCCACACGGTGCCTTTGGAATTCCTTGGCATACTCTGGACGTTCCGAATTTGAAAACCTTCCGTACAAACCAAAAACAAGGTGCCAAAACCCCGAAAGAACATAACATGAACAGACAAGCCTGCCAGTGCAGAGAGCCATCACCGCACCCTTCAACTGCCGCTGCAGCTACCAAGTACACGTTTGAACGACAGGCTCTCAACATTGTTCAACATTGTTTCTTTTTTAGCAGTTTTCCTCCCCGACAATCAGAAAGTTCCGGGTCCCACCGGCTTGTACACAAAAGGGCATGAACTCGAATATTTCGACCTCACGAGGCCTGAAAGCAACGAGGCCCAGTTTGAAAATGTACCCAAAAATGTAGGAAAAACGAATGAACCCAAATCACGAAAGCACCGTTCCGGGTCGAAAGCACGGTTCTGGGTCCCACCTTTCGAGATCGCATTGCCAAATAATCCTCCACATGCTTCAAAATCGCGTCACATGCTGCAGAGTCTGCATCCCAAAGACTTGAGGCTCCCCAAGGCAGCGCAATCAGAACTGCCTCAATTAGAAAGTCCGCATACGGCTGGTGGGTGCATGCATGCGATGCATCTCCGTTCTCGTGTTTCACCAACTCCAGTGCCCGATCCACCAGTGCGGAAAGCTGCGCCAGAACACTGCTTGAAGAAAGAACTCCCAGAGCTGCCAGGGAGCACTCGAACCTGTAGACGCAGGGTTGGTTTACTGTTGCCTTGTGTGAAGAAAAATGTGTAAAGTTACAGGCATAACTCCATAGCATGGGTCATGTACCAGCAAATCATCGCATGCCAACTTAGCTCTTGGCTTGTGTGAAGAAACCCCTTGTGAAAACCCGTAAAGGCATTGTCCTGGGATAGATAGACAGTATCATATATAATTGACTCAACTGGCATGAATAATCTGTTGGATTTCTGTCTGTAGATCTATAGCGAACCGTTCATTCACAACCTGGACAAACACACACTTTGCAGAATCAACGTGCACACTAAGAGGCTGAGTCGCGCGAAGCGCACGAAGCTTTGTAGGCAGTATCACATGTACGTGTGCCACCGGGGACAGGCAGGCATGAACACAAACAGCCAGACTCAACTGGTATGAAGGAGCCATAGCTGGTTTGGGCAGTGTCCACCTGCCCCAGCCAAAAGAACACTAGAACAGTGTGTCAAGTTACAGGCATAACACTAGAACAGTCCACACGTACAAGTCGCTGAATGCGTGTAAAGGCTTAACTCCATAGCATGGCTCATGTACCAGCAAATCATCGCATGCCAACTTAGCTCGACCTCGCACTAATGACACAGGTCATGCCACTACCGAAGCAACGACAGGGAATCAAGCTAGCCCCTTTACCCACATGGTGCACCAAGCCATGACACTTGAGTATAGGGACTGACTCAAGCCGCTGAATGCTGCCAACACTCGATCAACAGCACAGGCAAGGCTGGGTAACCGTTGAAATCGGAGGAACAGCGACTGTATGAATACATGGCTTCTGTTTATAAAGAACACTGAACTATGGCTGCTTGATTCTTCGGAGCACGAGAACATGGCGTATGCCTTGCACAAAAGAGTACATGACCTGTAGTTTGAACTCTGAAGCACCGTTTCCTGTTCAAACAAGGAGCAGAAAGAAGAAAAGTGATGCTGTAACTCCTGGATAGTGGTGATAACCTGAGATAGTGGTGCATGCGCAAGAAGCCAAGCATCTGTACCTGGATATGAAGCGGGTACAGATGCTTGCAAGACATCCGAACACTTAGAATGACAATTCTTAGTGCATTGTCATCTTAAGAAACATGTAGGATGCAAACGAAGTTAAATGTGAGGTGATCTGACCTGAACTGGGCAGTTCTTGCACATGCAACGGTACACACACCTGAGAACAGCTTTGGCCACCGCGTTATTCGACAAGCTTTTGCCTGGACTAGCCTTCAGTTGGTGCTCTAGAGCGGCGCTGAGACGGCGGCCACACTCCATAGAGATGGCTTCAGATGCCTCCACTGATGTGTTGTTCAGTAGACTGACTAGCACTGCAAAGTACGGAATCCTGCAGCAGCAGTGTGTGCTATTCACAAGGCTTAAAGGCAAAGCAGGGAAAATATCCATACGGGAATTGTCAGTGTGTACACCATTGCGACCGTGGAGTAGCATCCAGCTTACTGCTTGATGCTTCTGGTGGCAATCTCGGCTCACGGATGTAAACGAGGCGTACATAAATTGCATAACAAGCATGAACTTGATGAAATACACTTGTAAGGTTACTACGCCGAGTTGGATTGGTGTTTCACATCTCACTTGACATGCACACTCCTCAAGCTGCCATTGAATGGTAGCTGGGCACTTGAGGCACGAGCAGCTCTCACCTGTGAGGTTTCGCCAGCAGTATGTCCCAGAATGCCTCCAGGACTACTGATATGGGCTGTTCGTTCAGGATATGGCTCACGATTTGATAGGCCTCACGCACTTGCTGTTCTACAAGTGACTCAGCTGCTCTAACGGCTTCCTCAGTCATGCCATCCTATACAAACGAACACTTTCAAAGTCTTGCTGCTTCTCGTGCGGATTCGTATCCTTGTTCGTAGAAATTCATTGTCTTCAGCACACCAGACAGTGTCAGTCATAGAACCAGGATCACGTCCACATTCAAATTATGAACCCTCACGTTCACATTAAAATGATAAGCCCTTGGCAAGAATTTGGTGGTCGTGTGCATTGGCAGCTCTACAGTGAGGGCAGGAACGCACCGTGACTGCTGGCACTTGACCAAGGCTGGACAACAACAATAGCAACTGCTTCCTCGGAGAGTCTTCCTCAGGGGGAGGAGCGATGAAGCCCCTTTGAAACATTCTCCGCGGAGCATCATGCTCCTGGCGATCCCCTTCATATCTTCCCGGCCCTCTGTTGTCGTAATTATTCCGTCTGGCACGATATCTGCCTCCTCCCCTTCCACCACCCCCTCTGTAGTTCCCCCCACGTCCTCGACCCCGTTCCCTACCATGATCCCTCATTAGCTAGCTTTGCGACCCGATAGTGAACGAGCAGGTGGAGTCACTGGTCGCTTCGGATTCCTTGAAGCTGCGGCAGCCAACCACTAGAATCTTGCAATCAATACGAGGCCTAATGTGCACGCATCCGTTCATAGATACTAAGAAGCGTTTGAAGGGGTTGCATCAGCGGCAATGTGTGTGATGGACGCCCGACAGTGCAGCAGTTGATCCAGCAAGTCCCTTGTCGCCACGCCACATCGATGTGTGGAGGCGCATATAGCTATATCGATGCAGATTTAGAGGTGAAAGCATTCAAACTAGCCCTGAATTTTCCCAGATCACCTATACGTAAACTACAAGCTGCTGCCACGATGTATTTTCTTGTGCAGCAGCTGTACGTGTGTAGTAGCGACCGAGCAACAGTGGCAATTGCAGACTTATCTATGTGCAGTGGTGCATTGCTAACTCCTGCATGAGCACCCAATTGTGTCTCGGGCATGGCATCCTTCGTTCTTTGCGCAGTGCAGGCTGATGGCTCAGGCTGGCACATCGTCCGTGTTGCAGACTGAATCCCATGGAGGCTCACATCACTAGCAGGCAGTACATACAAACACTGCAAATATGTACATGCAGCGCCGTCGCTCTCCAGTTGTTCTCAAGTTCGGCAGAGGTGAGTGCGGCCCCTCACAGCCAAGCTGGACCGCATGGGGCCCTCTTTCGCGACCCATTCATACTCTTCGACGTACAAGATAGTCAAGTATAACTGCTTAAAGGTGTCTGTGATTGTTGCAGCTCACAAACTGAACACAGACCGCGAATTCATTTGTGAGTTCGAGGGAGGGCAATTCATTCAGGGATGTGCCAGAGCCTGCGTTCAATACTGAACGCAGGCAACTCGTCGCTTGTTCAAAGAATGCTTTCCGTCCAAGTTTTATTGCAGGAACAGTCCAGCGTGCAACAGTCACGAACACTGCACAAGGCGTAAACAACAACTGTACCAACATGCCATTGTTACACTGCAGTGCCTTGCACGCTCTTCTCCAGGATAACTAGCTGCTGCACCATCTGGATGCTGTACAGTTGATCCTGCTCCACTAGGCTGCTTAGTTCCTGGGCGTCGTAACACTCGTCTATGTACATCTCATGCATCCGACTGTAGACCTTCAGGAACTTTGCCTGCCCCAGCAAGTCCTCGAGATAACCTCGCATCATCCTTGCATGCTGCACCACTGAGTCACTCTCCAGTTTAGCTGCCTGTGAATGTTCCTGCACAGCGCCACTGGGCCATTGCGATCTGAGACAATCAAGAACCATCGTTTTAACACAACAATGTGCTTTGGAGAGAGTCTAGAATCCCTTGCATAAATTCCCTCCTCTTGCATCTCCTCTAGCCATCCAACCAGCTGACTGCAATTCATTGGAAACAGAACACAATCGAATGAAGAAATGGATCCTGGATCCACGTAGAGGTAACATCCAAGAAAGTGTAACTTTGACGGGGACCAGCCACTCAGTTATTTTCCAGATCCAGCACTTTGAGAAGCAGCAATGCTTGTTAGACTAGCTATGTTCACAAAGCACATACAGTAAACCCAAGCATGCCTTGCTTGCGAACATGCTGACATCGAGCAGCACAGCCGCATCAGGACAGCAAACTCTGTCGACAAGATGCTGCCATTTCTGTATCCTCCGCAGAGCACAATCGCACCGCGCTCCCCTGTTGTGATCCATCCACAGCACATTCATCTGCCCCACTCCCCTGCACTTGGTCACCACCAAAGCTGGCACGATTTGGCTCCTGTTCTGGCCTCTGTTTCGGCTCCTGCGTTGCTTCATGTGTGACTTCACGGATCTGCTCATGTATTGGCTCCTGCGTTGGCACCGGTTTTGGCTCCAGTTCTAGCTCTTGTGCTATAGCCTCATTTGGCATATGTTGCTGTCCCTGTAGTGGCTCCCAGTCCGCTAACTCCTGGCATGCCTCCTCCTGCAGTGGCTCCTGTTCCCCTGCTTGCACATGCGCAGCCTGCTCGCTTGCGCCAGACATGGAACTACCAGGTGCAGCACTGATTCCTTGCACTGTTACTGTTCCAGAAGCCGATGATGCTGCATCCTCAAACTTTCCAGAGACGAGCAGAGGCTTCTGCTCCAGGGAGTCAGCCTCCTGTGCAGCAGTCAGTGAACACTCTGGGCGTGCACCCAGCACAGGCTGGATCACATGCGGCGCGAGGCCAAGTACGGGTTGAACGAACTCTCTTCTGCTATGCCCCGGTGTGGGGGGCTGCAGGAAGGGGGTTTCAGGGCCAGGTGGGCTCTCGTCAAGCGCGCGCTTTCTCGGTGAGATCGTCAGAGACGCCATGGGCTGCAGGGGCCCCTCCGCGCATTCTGGAGTTCCTGTGGGCAAGCTTGACGAGGGTTCCAGCGTAGTACGACTCTGGCTCTTTACGACTCCCCACTCAGGGTGCAGCTGCAGTTCCAGATCCCCAGCCGGATGCAGTGCAGGTGCACAAGCTCTTGTTGTTTCTGTGTTGATCCCAGGCTGCTGCACACAGCCCATGTGGCTTGGAGGCAGCACCTGCAGGCTGCTCTTTCTGGGGGACACTGTCAAGGACTCCATGTGGGGCTGCAGCGTCTGGAGAGTTTGGAGTTCAACGCTCGCGGCTGCATCCCTGTTTCCTTCTACTTTGCCTTCAACGTGGTCTTCTGGGGGCACCACACGATCACTGGCAGTGGTGCTGCCGGGAGGAGTGAACTGGTGCAACACGTCGCCTGTTCCAGCCGGCAGTGTCGCAAAGTCAGAGTTCCCTGGTTCAGATACGTTCTCCCAGAGCTTTGGATTACCGCTGCCGCCCGTGTCTGCGTCAGGGTCCGGCCATTCCCATGCAACCGCATGGGGTTGCTGCACAGTCACCGAAACGTTTCAATCCTGGAAATGACTGTTGGATTACAAATCACTGCAGTTTCTTGCCACAGTAGACAAGCTTTGAGAATCTCTTGTTCCTGATTGCAGCCATGTTTGGGCAGATCAACTGCTGTGACCTTTTCAGCTGCTGATTCTCTAGATGATGTGATGGTCTAGTGGTCAGCTGCTGTGGTGAGCTGCTGATTGTCTACATGATGTGATGGGAAGTTCACAGCAGGTGGGATTTGATTTCGTTCTGATATGAAATATATGTAGTGCTTACTATCCGGAAGGTGTACAATGCAGCGGGAGTCATGTCTGTGGTTCTTGACACGGGGGGAACTGGCAAGAAGGCGTGTTGTATTTTCCGTGCACTTGAGGTTTCTGGCTGCTGTGGGGTGCAAGCAGGGCAAGCACGGGGGAGCAGGGGACTGCACCTGCAGGCCCACATTGCTGCTGCTTCCAGTGGGTGACCCTGCATCAACAACTGGTAGTGGCGAACTGACAGCTTTTGCATTAGCGTCCACGAATACATGTCGGTTCAGTGCCCATTCATCTGGCCCTGCAGCACAACAAGCGTCTGAACGAATACCATTGTCACTCGTGTGTTGACTGATTCTGAAAGGTGCATGGGAGCAAGATGCTACACTGTGCTACCTGTCGCCAGTGCTTCACAAACCGACAGGTATTGTTCCATGTGAAAGTAGAAGAATACTCCCAGAAAATCAAGCTGTAGAACCTGCCTGCAGCCTGTGCACGGACCAAGACCTTTAGCCAACTGGTCATCAAGGTGATTGCGTTTGATGACCTTGACTTGACATGCAGGTGTGCGAAATCTACTGTTCTTGCCTGAGTGAACAATCTCCTGCTGTGCCATGTGATGGATGTACGTCTGTAACTTTCACGAGTTCTTGCCTTGGTATGCCTCTCAGTGAACACGGTACAGCACCACTCAACCAGAGATCACCAGCATCGACTAGTTAGATGGAATTATCCTGTATTATACGGAGTATTTGTTAGGGGTGTGCCCTGACAAACTAAGCTGCACTGGAGAGCAATGTTCAGAGCTCACAGCATGCAACACATATGTCCCACAGGGATTATGCTCAAACCACATTCGAAACTCCAGCGCAGCAGACAGCTCTACCCACGACGGTTCCTGTCTCACTGAAACTCGCAGTGCCTCGTGCACTGCTGCATTCCATGAAGCTCTCAACACTCTGTGGCCCTGCCGACCGTCTGGGCAGCAAGCAGCATGATGTCATTTTCAACACATACATCACTCACATGTATGATCATGCGACATGCAACACGTACTATGCATGCATTCCTGCATGTATCATAAGGCATGATAACATAAGTCATGGAAAGTCATGTATCATGAGTCATGATACAGGTGTCATGATTCATGACACATTTGTGTTCTGACTCCGCATGTGCAACCACACGGCCGACAGACACACCTTCCCACAACCGCCGCTTCCTTTCTCCTGCTTTGGAGTCACGTCCGTCCGCAGCACTTGCCTGAACTGCAGCTTCCAGGTCCACAATAGGCTGCTGCTGTGGTGTCCTCGCTCCCTGCACATGTGCCTGATGCACGTGGCTTTGAGCGTGCCATGCACCGGGCGCAACTTGTTGCTCTGCTGGAGATGCATTGAGAGGAGTGTGAGGCGCCATGTGAAGCTCAGGTTCTGGACTTTGCACATGACTGTACGGAAGCTCAACTGGAGGATGTATAGATGTGCTTTGCACAGCACCGTGTGCGTGCTTGTGTGGGGAGAAGTGCTGTGGAATGAAAGGCGGGGTGTCTGGTGCTGCGCTGGAAACGTGACTGTGAATTGGTGGCCAGTGGGGAGCGACCTGCTGTTGCATGTTCTGAGCTGGAATGATCTGCGGTTCAGGACACAGGTTTCCTGCAAAGCTTGGCTCTCGTGCTTGCCCATAGGGCGGCTGGAAGGAGGGCTCGTGGTCTGGATCTGTGGAAGGTGGCGGTGGTAACTGCAAGCACAGCGTGTTCGATTATTTTCCTGGTTTGTGGCAAAACAAAACATGACAGCTTCAACATGTGTTGTTTTTGCGCATTTTGAATCTTGATGATTAGGATCTTGCCCACTTCACTGCAGAGTGGATTATCAGAGGCTTGACTCAATATCTGTGGGAGACACATGCAACCGCATCAGACGTGCACAGTCACACACCATGCACACCACGGTCAACAGGGTCACAGCAACAAGCAACACATGCAAGGTTATGATAGTCAACTTCAGCGAAAAAGACTACACAAAGCCTGCTGGAGGGATACAAACACCAGATACGGAAACCACAACAGATCCGCAAAGGAGCCAAAAGAACTGTGGTGCTGTGAATTCGAGCGTAAAGTGCGGTCTTGTGGATTTCAGCGTAAACTGTGGTGTTGTGTATTTGGGCGTCAGAAGCGACACCTGGGGAGGCAACGCAGCCCCAGGCCAGATGGGGCTCTGAAGGGAGTCCTGCTTGAACTCGTCAAGGCGAGGCTGCAGCGTGGGGCCCTCTGAGGGTGCGCCCCATGTGGACCCGGGCTCCCAGCGAATGGTAGAGTCGGCTGTTGGTGGAGACAAGTCCGGTGTCCCTGCGTCAAACTCGATGAACCTGCCTCCTCCGGCATTCATCAAGGCTCGGCGATTGCGCTCGGCAGCGGCTTTGTTCTCCTCATACACCCTCCTCCTGAGATTTCCAGGAAGATACTCAGGAAGGAGAGAAGCAAATATGTACAATGATACTCAGGGCGATAGACCGGAAAATATACACAAGGTGGCTTTTCTGAGTTAAGGATTGTTCCTCCTGAGATTTCCAGGAGTATACTCAGGAAGGAGAGAAGCAAATATGTATGACGACACTCAGGGCAATAGTCAGGATAATATACACAAGGTGGCTTTTCTGAGTTAAGTATTGTCTCCACATTGGATGCGTACCTCTCTTCAGGAGACAACCGGCCAGGGTTGGATGGGGTCCGGCCATCGGGGATGTGTCCCCTGCGGCCATCCACTCCACCACCTTGGTCGCTGGGCCTTCCACCAGGGGCATGGGGCGCATGCCTGTAAGCATCTGCACAGATGCATATGTCATGAGAATCACACAACTTGGCACCACAATCTGCTGGGGCGTGTTGTTGAGGCATGCGGAGTGGATGCGGTGGCACAGCATCTCTCCCTGTGCACACTCAGACATCTTAACATGTTCAGCTCACCTGAAGAGTATATACAAAGTTTTTGCTTCTTGTAGCATGCTTGATGACTTGTTGCCAGCTGACCTTCTTGGATTTGAACATGCAAGACAACAAAGTAAACGGTACGTTGGACATTCTGCATCATGCAGAGGATTGCATGTGTACCCAAATATTTCGGGCGATTGTTTTCCATGTTGAACGTAAGCCCATGATGAATCAATACTGTGCTGTGCCACTGAGCATGTATGTTCAGCAGTGATACGAGTCCCTTATTCAATATATTTGCAGTATTATGCACAAAAATTCTCATATTTGTATCAATACCTGCCTCTGCATGACTCCAGGGTGCCTCGTCCACAGTGGGGCGTCGGGGGGCTGCAGAGCGGGGCCTGTACGCTCTTCCAATACCCAGCTGACCCTCTGCTGCTGCTTTGTTCCGCATCGCCTCTCGCTGCCTGTTTGCAAACTCTTCCCGGGCCGCCTGCCTTACCTTTGCTGCATACGCCCGCTGTTCTTGTTGCGCGTTCCTTGCTTGTTGCTGCATCAGCACAAACATCATTCTCGAGTCTGACATTGAAGTCTAGAACGAGGCTTGGGGGGATCTCTATTCCACCACACCGTGATGAATCTGGTGCTGTTTTCAGGACCCTCACACCACATCACATCCCTCCGACACTGCGCCTTCATTCATCACCAATACTCAAGTGTTGATCCTATAATGGCAGACAGCAGGATAGAGTTGAACAGATGAAAGAAAGTCCTTGAGCAGTTCTTTCACTGGGATGGAAGTTTCCTTCAATGTCGCTGCGAGGCACGGTGAAGGTCACAAGAGAAGCCTCGGACCTGATGATAGTCACCCGGCATGTCTGACAGCCTTCTGGCTGCAGGAAGCTCCTCAGCACGACTCCTTCTCCTCGCATTCCCTACACAGGTCCCTGATTTGCAGCCTTTGTTGCCATACTTCAGTGCTGCTTTGTCGCTGCTTTATTCCCGAGCAAAAGCATGCTGCAGGCACTAAGTCTAGACTGCATTGTAACTTCTGCGTTGTCAGCTCCTACAGCTACTGTCTAGTTTCCAGGGAGTGTCAGTGATGGCTTCAGATACGCTCATTTGCTACTGCAGCTTCGAGGGAGAGCACCAGTCGCGCGCAGCCCATGTCACACTTGCACAGAGAATACAGGCGCCGGCTCAGCGTTGCAGCCACGCACCGTTCACATGAGCCTGATCAACGAGACGTGCAGGACCTGCTTCTGCAGCATGTATTTCAGGAGCATGCAGTGGGGCCACTGGTGCTGCAGCAGGCTGTGGGTTGCTTTCTTGGCCATCTGCATCTGTATGCCCCTGGCCTTTCTCTGATCGCCTGAACTTCTGTGCCCTCCCTCTCAAAGCAGGGCTGTTTAGCACCTGATCTATAGTGGGCCGACGGGCTTGATCCGGTTGCAGGATACCCGTAATAAGTACTCTCAGATCCCTGGAGTAGCTGTCCGGCACAGGTCTGCAACATGCAGAGCTTCGTATGTTTCTGCACTTGTCTCATATGAGATAAATCATATGGTGCAGTGGCGAGTCTTACAACCGAGATCCAGATACGACCAGCAATTCTGGAGAACACTGCTTTGATGGTGCTTTGGTGCCAGTTCAGTGAAATGGTGGTCATGATGCAGGCTGTGTCTATCTACTTGGGTTATTACTTGAATACATAATTTTTTGCGTTTTGGGCTTGTATGGAGATAATTTGGACACGTTGACGACCGTGGATTACCTGAAATGGCCGTTCATGATCTGCCCCATCAGGGCTCGCATATCAGCTCCATCGAAGGGTCGTCTGCCACATGTCATTTCGTACAAGATACATCCAACGCTCCAGATATCGCTTTTGAAGCTATACTTCTGGCTGCTGCAGATTTCGGGGCTGAGATAGTATGGGGTACCCACTCCTGTTGCTGCTAGGGCTGATGTACTGGCTAGCACCTGCATTACTGTGAACTGCTTGTGTGCTGTAAGCGATTGAGAACTACTATAGGTGATTGCCAGATGCAAGTTCTTGCCTGACCCATGCAACTTTCTAGGTCAAGCGATTGTCTGCTGCAAGGAAGTGTGTGCTGAACTCTGTGGCTGGAGTCCGCCAAACCAGTCCAGCAGGCACAGGGATTGTGCACAGAAACTCAAACGATGAATGTCCACATCTTGAGGGAGGCATCAAACCTTGCTGACACCAAAATCACCCAACTTGAGTAGCCCATCTGCTGCTATGAACACGTTTTGTGGTTTGACATCACGATGAAGTATTTTGTGGTCGTGCACATGCTTGAGTGCCAAGCAGATCTGGACGAACCAATCGAGAATCATCTCCTCAGGTAGTGGGACTTTCTTTTTGTGGAGGAGAGCCCCAAGATCGCCTCCACTACAAAATGCCATCACGATACAGAGCGTTGTCCCTTCAATGAAGCTCTCATAGCAGGCAACAATGTTGGGATGCTTCAAAGACTTTAAGAGCTACAAAACACTGACCCTTTTGAGTAGCATATATGAGGCCGGTTCGCTTATCGTCTCTTGTGTTGTTAGCATTCCATTAAAGACAGCAGCAAGTGCACCTCAGCCTCCTGCTTGGCTTGTATTCTCTCCTCAGGTGACATGTTGCGCATTGACACCTCCTTGATGACAACCTGAAGTTGAAATTATTCTGAAAGGGGGTTTTTCTGTATAGAACTGCTGCTTGCACTTCTGCAAGTCGGCACAACATGAACATGGCCACACTTCAGGCCCCAAATTCCACAATACCTACAAACTGACTACTGAGACTGATACATATCAGCACATGATCATGTGTAGTATTCGCCTGGCGCGGTGCAGACATTGTGTGCGCATGCTGGCAATATCGACAGTGCCAGAACGCACCATACGCCCATCTCGTCGATCTTTCGCCAAGACAGCACGTCCATAGCTGCCCTTTCCAAGGATTTTCCCCCTCTCGTACCGTTGCATGTTGGGATATGGTGGAGCAGCAGCTGCGTTGGCGTACTGGACTGCTGGTCCTACACGGTGGCGCACACCACCATGATGGCACAGTGCAACTAAGCGCACGAAACAAACAACATGTGCAAGTGTCTTCTGCAACAGTTGGGCCTGGTGCGTGCATGGACCCTTGATCTGTTCGCTGAAGAGAATTCTCTCGAGAAGAGTGCACACATGTGCATGACCTGAAGATACATCAATTCTACAAGCATCCTTGACGATACTTCAATGGCAACACGACTGCACGATGGCCCTTAGCTTTTCCATTCCACACAGCAGCTTCAGTATTTTCGTTGCACGCACAGCGTCCATGGACGCTAGTGCGCACAGCTGATTTGAATTCCTAAGTGATATGCAACTCCAGAATGGCACAGATTTGTCCAAGACGACCATGGTTCGGTTTCCAGCGTTCCATCAGGCGTTGGGTAGTGCCGCTGCTGACCGCTCCACCGGGAAGATGGAAACTGTTCCGGGACAAGGTAATGGTCACTTGTATCACCAAAACGCAGTAATTCATTCGTATGCCCGATGTTCGGAAAAAATAACACGATTCCAGTTCACACAGCTGTATCTGCAGGTTGTGCGACCGTTGGTGTTCCCAACATGACCAGTAACACTACCGCACCAGGCCCTGCATTGCGCAGTTATAGGCCATCTAGCGCCCCTGCCATCCTTTACTCGAGCACGATGGGGTCTCAGGCGCCAAGTTATCAGCCAAGGGCATCTTGGGCAGTGCACCAACCTGGAGGCCAGCAGCCACAGTGTTCAGCAGTTGCCACACAGGCATGTACTCAAAATAATGGGTCTACTGCGCCGACGAATCCAGGGCAGCAGTTCATTCAGCCTGGCGTATCTGCACCATTCATGCCACAGAGCAATGCACAGCCATCCAATACATTCCCACAAATACGCACACCATCATCCACGGGAACTCGCCCCACGCAGTACAATGGAGCAACAGGTCCCCCTTCACAGTGGCAGTTGCAGCACGTGCAGCAGTTTCGGCCATCGTCCCTTAGCCAAGTGCAGCAAACTGGAGCTCAGCATGCACAGCCACAGCAATTTGCTACCAGCCACAGACCGTTCCCTCAGTGGCAGCAATCCTCAGGAGGTGTTCTGATGCCACCAAGTGCTGGGCAAGCCCAGACCTCGATTCAAAAGCAGCAACCTGCAGCTCAGAGCCCCACAGTAATGTTGTCATCCCATGGCGATCACCGGAACCAACACCAGCAGCCTCCACAACGCACATCACACCATCATCAATCGAACACGGCTTCTACAAGCCATGAACCTTCGCATGTCCGCCCTTCAGGTGCATCTGCAGGCAACCAGCATGCATCTACCAGTGCTGGAAGATCCAATGAGGGCTTGCACAACCATCCTACCATGCCCCAGAGCAGTCAGCCAGGGCAGGTTGCGTCTAGGTTTCAGCCCACAGGTCCGCAGCAGCAAGCACAAACCTTCCATCCCATGCAGTCCACAAACTCGTCAGTGACTGCACGGCCCGGTACTCCTTCCATTCAGCCACAGCAATCAGCTTCTGCGAGGCCTCAAATGATCCAGGTTCGAGCACCAGGAGTGCAGCTGCATATGCAAGCTCAGCAGGGGCATATTCAACCACATCCTGCTTCTCAGCAGCAACAGCAGATGCAGGTTCATCAGCAGCAAAATTTACAGCAGATTCAGCGTGGCCAGTGTGGGCCCCAATCAGGCTCTCAGCCACAGCAACAATACCAAAGTATGTTGCAGAATACACAACCTGCATTGCAACAGGCTCATGCACAGATTCCTCAGCATCAGCAGCTGGTGCAGGCCCCGCACACATCTGGGGCATCTCAGGCCATCCAGCCTGGGCAGGCCATGCAGGCTTGTCAGGGAATGCAGCCCGGGCAACCCATGCAGCCTTTGCAGAGCATGCAGCCTGGGCAGTCAATGCAGGGGCATGCACAAGCTACACAGGCATATAATTCTCAGAGAGCTTCAGCCCCGTTACCAGGGGCTCAGCAATCCTCACCGTGGAGTTCCTCATCAACAAATCATCAGAGACTTCCGGGACAGAATTCTGCTCCAGCTGCTACCAACCGATCCCATCAACCGCAGCAGCCTGCTGTCCGTTCAGCAGCAGCAGGAATGCCAGTTGGCGCAGCAGCCGGCTTAATGTCTGTGCAAAGCCATCAATCCATTCCTACCACAGCTGTTTGTCCAATGCAGCAGTCAGTGCGACCTGTCACCACACAGGGACATACAGGCCAGGCACAGACTCAAGCTGCTGCTCTGAACGCTCAGCAGCCACTTGTTCAAAGCCATCAGGGTGCAGGCATGCATTCGAATCATCCACAATCAGCCTACATGAACAACATGTCCCATTCTCGTCTAAATTCCCAGCAGCAGCAGCAGCAACAGCAGCAACATTCACAGCAGCAACAACAACAGTTGCAGCAGCAGCAGCAGCAGCAGGCTTCGATGCAAATGCGCAGAAACCCCTCTCAGTCACTTGCACAACGAGTGCAGCAGCAGCAGAACGCTGCACTTGCAATGCAGGCAATACAGGGGCAGCAAGTTCCAGCGATCGCACAACATGCTTTCAATGGTTCCGTAGTGCCCGCCTGCGGGAGCAGCATGCATCCAGCACCACACCACATGCAGTATATGCCTACTGGCAGCTTTGCGAACGGCCCTCAAATGATGGTTCCAGGCCAGTCGCAGGGAGGTGGAGTACAGTTTGGTGCAAATGGAGGAGGCAGTAGTGGTTACATGGTGGCTTCTGGCAGCAGCGAACAGCAAGCACCTGCTGCAGCAGTAGCCCGTGTCACTACCATTACAGCATCCATTAAGCCAGGTTTGTTCCAAGGAACCATCATCTTGCAACACACAGCCAACATTTCCAGAGTCAAAGTTTCGTTGCTTTTCTTTGTAGCGGGATCCTGCAGGAGGTCCTTTTTGGTAACAGAGCGTACTATCTGTAAGCCAAGAGGCATTGAGTTCATGTTAATCGTGAGTGCAACTGTCGGTTCGTCTGGATGCAAGAATGCTGCTTTCCAGGTACAGAAACATCCGTAATGTTAGTTGTTTTTGCAAAATCTTTGTGTGCACGGCCCAGAACATAGTGTGTCCGATGGTGCAGAGTGGCTACGTGCTGGTACTTATGATTAGGCCTGGCCCAATATACGCAAGGCGTGTGAGATTATACGGAGCGCAGTTGAGAAAACGTATACTTTCGTATAATATCATCCTTCTGAGGGGGATTTTGACACTATTTTATGGGCACTATATCGCCTACAAACTTTGTTGGGTGTATGAAAGTATGCGCTGTGGCAAATGCATAATCGTATATTGGCACAGGCCTACTTATGATCCATCCTGTGCGTCTGCAGGCCCTCAGGGGAGGCTGTGTTTGCATCTGTCAGGCCCAAACTCGAAGCTAACGAAGCATCTGACTGCAAAGTACCCCTTCCTCAAGCCTGCCATCTCCGCCTTTTCGCCAACAAACTTGGCGTTCGAGACGGAGAATCTCAAAACTGTCATGAAGGTGCATTTCAGGCCCCTGGCTGCCTAACCTCTGGATTTGGCATGCCACTACCAGACCTCTGAGGTTGCTTTTGTGATTCCTTGCATCCCATGTTATGCGAGAAACTGATAGAGCACAGTTTGGTGTGATCGGAGAGACAGACATCCGCCTCACGGCACAGTAGGATTCTTCATCTGATCGTACACGTTGTTGTGTCTGCCACGCTATGAAAGGACAGCGAATGTATGTATACCTGCACTGATTTGAGGGTGTAGCTGAAGGAGGTGAAGCGATTAGCTAGCTTGTGCAGCTGGTACAGTGAGCGCAGAATGTGCAACGAAGCACGTTTAATGCAGATTGACAGCTGCAGCGAGGCAGGGGTGAACCTGAAGCTGGAGGAGATGTCCAAGCTGCCAAATCGCCTGCTGCTTGCAGGCGCTGCCCTGGAGGACGAAACTGCACGATTCTCAAGTCTGCCTGAGAAGCTACAGAACACGTTGCATTCTTTCCAGGTGCTGTAGCTGTTCTAGGAGAACTCTTCGTTGTACCATGTTCATGAGGATGATGCTGTTACTTCGGCTGGACACTGTCATGCTGTGGGCAAAGCACACGAAGACGTCAAGTATATTTCGAACTGTTTGGCATGTACACTCGATGTGTTTGACCGTTCTGACCCATCATTTTGTGTTACTGGTTGTGTCTGCCACGGATGAGACCTCAGAACTCCTCGAAACATACCCAGTCGAGAAGTCTTCAAGTTTGGCAGCAGCGCAGTGGCAAATATAGCGTGTATGCAGGTCGAGGGTGTGAAGTTTGCATTGAAACATGGTGGACGGGTGCTTTTGGGGGATGAAATGGGCCTTGGGAAGACCATCCAGGTATGCAGACTTCACATCCAGACCCATAACTCTACTAAGTCGTCTGCTTCCTGTTGCAAACAACGCGCTAGTTTCCTACCGCAAGCTGACTTGTTGCTGGCTGTGTTCAAAAATCTTCCATGTAGGGTGTTTGTGCATGTTGTTTCTGGCTTTTTGAGTTCTTGCCCATGAACTGAAGATTGCATTGTAAATGGGGTACGTGCAGGAGTTTTCACGGATCAGTGCTGTACAGCTCCACCAGGATAACTGCATCTGCCAGCCGGAAATGCTCCCAATAATTCTGGAATTCTAGAATTCCAGTATGTAAAGGGTACCTAGCAGCACAACATTAGGTCTTGTGCCCAGTCACCTTTCAGTGAATGTTTTTCACATGTAGCCAAATATTCAGCCACATGCCACGCATGCTCACCCCTGAAACCATCATGCTTGCAGGCACTTGCTGTAGCCCAAGCATTCAGGGAGGAGTGGCCTGTGTTGATCATTGCGCCTGTTTCACTCAAGGACAACTGGGCATGTGAAGCACACCGATGGCTAGGAGTGGTTGAGGAGGATGCCATTGTTGTAAGCAACCCTACTGAGCTTGACCGGGCGCTCACACAGCAGATTCCAATGGTGATTGCAAACTACGAGCTTCTCGGCAAGCCTGATTACGCCCCTGGTAAGCTTGGCGGGGGTCAGCAGCTCAACTTCAACGTGATCATTTGCGATGAATGCCACAGGATTAAGAACCACAAGGTGAAATTTCTGTGATAGCCTGCTTTCCCTTCGCTGTGATGCAGAATCGTCCTGTGTCTGTGATTTGTGATGATCATGCAATAGGCTATCGTGATAGGCTACCGCAATAGGCTACCGTATTCCACCGGAAATACGGCAATTGGAATTTGAGTTGGAGTATGGGCGAGAAGGCTGTGCATTGCAATTCAGCTTTTACCACAGAGTGTGGACGATATCACTTCATCATCACCAGGGCATGCTCAAAAGGGCACGCATATGGACAGTACGACATAAGAAGTGCCTTGGCAACAGCGCACTGGCAACAGCGCACAATTGCAGCAGTGCATGTGCTCTCTCTCTCTCTCTCTCTCTCTCTCTCTCTCTCTCTCTCTCTCTCTCTCTCTCTCTCTCACAGGACAAGCTTAGAGCTGTTGTCACCTGTGGCCACTGCACCTGCAGGCCCAATGCACGAGGAACATCGTGCCTCTGCTGTCAAGAGCGAAGCGCGCAGTGCTGATCAGTGGCACACCTGCGATGTCCAAGCCTGCAGAACTCATGCCCCAACTCCGCAGCCTCTTGCCCTCGTACAAGTTCAGCAACACAGAGTTCGCTGAGAGGTACTGCGTAGGAGACAAGTTTGACGCCTTCAAGGGTGCTCGCAATCTGGAAGAGCTCAACATGGTGTTGGTATGTTCCTTGAGGAGGGTTCTTGCTGCAGTATACGATCACTCAGCTGCCATGTGATTGCTGCACATAATCTGTTGCACCTTTCATCTGTTGCATTGTGAATACTTTGTTCGAGCTTCTGTTGAAAACAGATAAGGCGGTTACTGTGCACACCTAGCGTGGCACAACATGAAAAACAGAATCACAGCTCTTCTCTCGAATGGCACAAAAGATGCCAAACACCATCAACTAATTCTGTCAAACCTCAACCGCTAGCACTCCAACCGTTCCAGTATTCCAGATTAAGGTGTGCCTACTGATCAGTAGACAAGGAATTGTGTCTGCGAGTCTGTGAGTCTGCTGTCACACATCTGCTGTGTACAGGTGAACACGGTAATGATCAGAAGGCTGAAGAGCGAGGTTCTCAAGCAGCTGCCTCCCAAGATCCGCAACACAGTCATGCTTAAGGTCCAGAACGATGAGGATCTGGTGCGCTTGCAGGAGCTCAACAAGGAGACTCAGGGAATCTCACGTGTGTTGAGTGCTTGCATGCAAACCGTAAACAAGAGCTCTGCAGCTGCAGACCTGTTTGCTACCGTCGGCAAAGAGACTCAGCAGCAGGTCATGAAAGCCTTCACAGAATGCGCAGACATCAAGATCAATCTTGTCATCGATCATGTGGTGCGCCTGCTGCCTGCAACTATCATGCATGAGTAGCATAACAGAGCCATGTGTACGCCCACATACACAGTCGGTGCAATGCACGTGGTGCAACCATTGTCCAGACACCATTGGGCCAGTTTGGTTAGGGCATCATCCAGGCGTTCATTGCTGTTTCTTGCAGACAATGCATTTTCTCTACGTTTCTGGTTTGTAAAGCAATTGTATGTAGACAGTGCTGTGTAATTATTGGTAGCAGACACACATGGTGCAAACAATGTCCAGACACCATTTCTCCAGTCACATATGGTGCAAGCAAGGGCTAGACATACGTGGTGCAACCGATGTCCAGACACCATTCTGAGGAACGTACGAGCGCCCGTAGATGACAAGACGAACCTGCATACCTCACACCCTTGTGCGGCATGCACCACGTAGTCCTGGCATGGTGAGCCCATGTTTCTCAATGTTCATAGACAATGAAGCAAACCTGCAGAGCTCAAAGCTGGACTCGGAGATCGAGAAGTTTCTGGTGTTTGCGCACCACAAGAACCTTCTAGATGCAGTGGAGAAGGCCTGCAACCAGAAGGGCGCCGACTACATCCGCATTGATGGCACCCTCGCCACCCACAAGCGGCAGGGGCTCGTTAACAGGTTCCAGGACGAGTCACAGTGCCGCGTTGCCATCCTTTCTATCAAGGCTGCGGGCGTCGGTCTCACCCTGACCGCTGCTAGCCACGTTATTTTCGCAGAGCTGTACTGGATCCCCGGTGCGAAAGTCTCCTTGCTCTTCAATGTCTGTGTCACCCCGCATTGAACCACCGTGCACTGTTCTTCTCACACATGTGTTTTGGACGGTTGTTTTTACAAGAAACGTAGCACTTTTGATGTTTGCAATGCATGAATGCATCACTCTCCCAGGATACACATGTTCCTGTGAACCACCAACCTTTTCTGTAGACTCTCCGACGGTTCCTTCTCTGCACTTATCACACGTTTCTGGACCGCGGATGGCATGTCACGGTTTCCTGCGCCACAGTTGTGTAGTCAGCATGTGATGCAGGTCAGCTGTGTATTCAGCTGTGTACTCAGCATGTGATGCAGGTCTTGTCAAACGAGCCCTTAGATGTATGGGGGCCGAACAACCACAGTAACATGCTTGTGCGAAGCAGGTGATCTGGAGCAGGCAGAGGACCGTGTTCATAGAATAGGGCAGGCATGCACAGTCGTCTGCGACTACCTCCTCCTGGCTGACTCTGTTGAGGAGCGCATCTGGGAGATGTTGAAGCGCAAGCTACAGGACACAGGCACAATGCTGAATGGCAAGAGGGGCATGCTCTCGGTGTGCTGCTGCTTCCTGCTGACCCACCAATTGATCAAATTTGGCATCTGGTCACTTGATCACTGTCCTTCTGTGTTGGAACTGGTACTCGATGTCGACTCAAATGCAGTGGCATGCTGGTACTGCAGTTTGTCTGACATTTTACCAGTTGTCTTGCAATTCACTTAGGGCTGTTCAGTTTGGGTGAAATGTGCTGTTCCTCCTTTTCCTGCCCTTCGTATCTGTGTTAACCTTTGCGGGCTGCATACCATGCTAATTAAACTGAACCGAAATTATGTGCTTGTGATACGTTTGGTCGCGTTCATGGAAGAGATCGTCATGCACATTAGCTCATGGTCCGAAGAATGGAGGGTGTGCATGATGACATGAGGTTGTGGTGTGCAGGTGAGCTCCACCTTCAAAGACAGCGGCAACGACGGCAACAACTCTGCTGCAGTTCGCTCGGCTGTGAACGCTGCTGCATACAGCAAGCGCAAAGCAACAGAGCAGCTGCCGCAAGCTAGTGCCAAATCCCCGTGCCAGAATGGTACTTCCAGGTCTACACAGCAGGAACGCACTGCTCAACCTGGTGCTGCTAGTAGCTCCAGTAATAGGACCAGGCCTGCTTCTGCAATGCAGAACTTAGCTCACAATCCTCAACTTGGAGGAGGCTCATCTGCTCAGCAGCAGGCTGGCAAGGTTGGCAACCAGCGTAGGATTTCAGACTTGTTCATCAAGAAGCCCAATTGATCCGGATGCAATACGTTGTATACCACTTTAGTTGTAAAAAAAAACCTTTTGTAAGAACCACACATAGACAGCAAGCCACTGCTCTTCAGAACGTAAAAGGCATCTCGCTAAGGATGTCGTGACCACAGGCCAAGATGTTGTTGGTTGCAGCCAGTATTGGCTGCCTCGTGTGTAGCCTCAGCGACTATTGGCTGCTTGCTTTGCACCTACGCCGTCTATCTGGGTGCTTGTGTACCAGACAGCTTTGCAGCCACCCTCAGTGACTATGTTGGCTGCTTCTGTGGCCCTTCTGGATGAGGTTGTGCTTGTCACAGATGATCCTAGCCCTATGCGCTGTGTGAAAGTTACATCGATAGTGGCGAAAAGAGAATTCATCTACCAACACATCAACTGTGTTACAAGGTGGCAGACAGTGCGAAGTAAGCAGCAAACACGGTTGCTGACAGCTCCACATTGTCAATGACTCCGGAATATTGTCGTACAGCTCTTAGCGCACCAACAGATGGCACCACTGCTGCACATAACGTTGGCAGTAGTGTCAGCTTTATGTGCGTCAAGAGCTGTCCGTGCACTATCAGCCAAGACTTGAGGTCTAGAGGCCAAAGATGCGGCACCATCGGAAGAGTGACGTTTGCCACAGCAGACGAAGAGGGCTTGGCAGCAAAGAGGAGTTACATAAAATGAGCCAAGCTTTCGACTGCTTTAATTTCAGCAGCCGATGGTGTGGCTCATCCCCGGTAACTACCTTTTCTGTCAAACCTGCTTCCGTCACTGTCCCCCCAGTTTCAGGTGTGTTGTTGTAAACGCAGAAGACTCCTTGATGAAGATGTCTTCTCACCATTACCTTGTGCGCCTGAAGTCAGAAGGTTTTCTGCTGCTCCCTTGCTTGCTGGAATGACAGCCAACAAACCTTCTTCATATGCATCTACGCATGCAAAACCCAAAGCTGTCAGGCCCCACACAGGCACCAATCTCTGCACGTACAAAACTCTTAGGAACGGAAACTGAAACCTGTCTGCTAGTACAAGCCTGCAAGGCACCTACAGGCGTTATAAATACGAGCCATACCTTTTGTCCTGGCTCAAGCCTGTGTTGACTTCACAATGCAATGACAAACCTGGCAAACATGCAGCACAAGTATCTGATAAGTGCTTATTGATCTGCACACTATCACGATACGAATTGTGTCGCAGGCTTTTCAGCTTCGCAAAGCAGCAGAACTGCTGCTGTGGCGACTGGCCGAATGCGGAGGGTCATGCTGCAGCTAAATCAAGTTCATTTTCAGCAATGATTGCGCAACTCGTATCAACTTGGACTGCTGAAAGAAGGTCACTGAGAACGGCGAATGCAGTGTCAAGGGGCAGGTCATCACGTAGCTGCGCACCTTGAGCTGTGACATTGCTGCTGCACAATGAATGACACACCTGTGTGAATCACTGCTGATAAGTAGACACGTCTCAGCGGTGCGCTCTGTTGCCCTGCCGAATGTAGGCTGCCCCTTGGCAGGGGTCAACAGATATACAGCCAAAGACCTTAACCGTCACAAATGATTACTGAACAGTGCGGCTAAAGTCGAAATTAGAAGATGGTGCACCTTCTAGCTGCCCTTTGGAACCCAGCGTGGATGGCAGAACTGTACATCTCGAGATGTGGGTGAAGGCTTCAAAACGGTTGAACACACTGCGTCTTGAATACCTGCAGAGCGGGCATTGAATAGCTGTTGCCGCATGTGGTGATCTCTCTTGGTCGTCGGTGCACAGCAGTGTATCTCTATGACCGAAACCCTTGACCGCTGAACAGCATTTTGTAACCAGAATGCAGGCACATGGACAGCAAGAGACATTTGGACATCTTGTAGCGGGGAGGTGCTTGATGTTTTAATATTATGAGTGCAGGAGTTTTTCCAACGCAAGCCACAGAATCAAGTCTAATCGAGCACCGCTCTTCTGCATCTCAATAACTTCCTGCATACTGCTGTATACAATCTAGGTGACAATATGACCTGAGGTTTAGTTGGATCTGCATGCAGGATATATTCCTTGCATGCACACAAGGCTCAAGTGAATACACAGATCCTCCAGAAAACTGACTGAAGTCCTTGTTGCTCTTTTTGGGACATCCTTGGTGCTCTTCTGATCCATCAGGCGTTGAGGATGCCTGATAGACACCACACCTACACCACATTACACCAGAAGCATGCACACAGCCAGATCTTATTTCAGAACTACGGCGGCAGATTGCCCGCTGCTGCTCCTTGTCAGGCAATCAGTGCTTGTTCTCTGCCACCCATCGGCTGCACATCTGTGCAGGCCATTAGCTGTTGCTGAAGGCTGCAGCATCATAGAACAAAGGAATATGTGATGATCCCGACACCTGTGCGTTGATGACCAGCAGCACAGCTGCAGTTTTGTTAACATTACTTGTTCTTGTCTGGCGTTGATAGTTGCGTGGTCGTCCTTAAGGCTCCTTGTGGGGGCTGCCACGCAAGGAAATTTTTGTTGCTTCTTGCGCTTTATCTAGCACTGAATCACTGCCCTTGAGCTGGTAACAACCACCAAGTGCTAAAGACTTGCTTCCTACATGAGCCACAACCTCGCGCTTTTCCGAGCTGCGGTGCAGATGTACGCTCGTGCTAGTGTTCGTGCTCGTACTCCTGGGCTCCTCATTCCATCGGATGAGGTTGAGTAGCTCACCTCGGCCTTCCCTATAGTTTCCTCTTGTTGCATCTTCCTGTCATTAGCTAGGGTTCCTCCCCCCCTCCTAGTCATGCATTGTACTTCATGACCGAGTCCTTGTCGATGGAACTATATGATCCACAACCCTCTGAGCTACATACCGGTATATTGCCATAGCAACTTCACAAATTTCACCAACGTGTTCCGAGCTCCTGTCTCCCCAGCTGACTGCCGGTTCCATCCCCAACGCAACTATCCAAGCAACACCGCCAAACGCTACTAAACAAACAACACCGGCTATCAGCAGCAATCACCGGGCTCATCTGTACAGTCATGTATGTATATAAACCACTCGATAGTCAAGAAAAAGAATGTAAATACATCATGAAATCAATACTTTCCACCGTTGCAATGGCATGCCACCCTGCACCCATAGTCCCGCAGCAAACGTACAGAGAAGTACACATACGTCAATCAGCTTCAACACACGAATGAGCTTCAACACACGAAGCTCTCTCACACAGGTAAAGGAAGCAGCTTTTCTGCTTCTGCGGTAAAATACATATGTAGCCTCACAAGAGAAGCTGTTGAAACCCTGAATGCCTGTCGGCGTGATATCCAAGTGTGGTGCCTTGGTGCCAACTTTAGCTCCCCCTCAATCCCCGCAGCTGTCTCTGATGCTCTCTGTATCGCACACACTGCCATATGGCAACAACAAGACCAGCAGCTGCAATGAAGCAGCCTATCATGGTCCAGAACCATTCTTCCTTGTACCAGGGCACGCCATCTGAGTCTTTGCCCTGCTTCTGTCCATCATTGCTTTCATTTTCGATGTCTTCGTCGCTTCCTTGAGACCTCAACTTTATGTCTTCGACGTCAACTTCATTGGAAGTTGGCGCTTCAGCTGGTACGCTGAGCTCCGGTGCATCAGCTGGAAGTGGGAGGATGTCTGTGTCAGTTGGGGGAGCTGGTGGTGGTGCGATGGCCTCTGGGCCCACTGCTGGAGCCGGTGCTGAAGACTCTGCGACCGGCATAAGGAGTGCAAGCTCCTGCAACAAAAGTATTTCTTCAAACTCGATTTAAACATGCAATGCTTCAGAAGAGAGTACTGGATTGCAAGTGTTTGCCCTCAGAACACAACACGGAGCAACAATGCAGTACATCAAAGCTCAGTTGTCATGCGTTGACTTGCTGGTACATGAGCCATTCTATGGAGTTATGCCTGTAACTTTACGAACTCAAAAGTACACCAAAACACATGCTGCACACCTGCTGCATGCCCAGAAGCCACTGGCTGGAAGCATCTATGCCAGGCCTCGTCTCAGGCGCCTCCTCAAGAGGCAGCGTGGTGTCAACATCAACCCACAGGTCGTCGTAGTGCACCGCCTGCTTCACATCGCTGTAGATGCTTGCGTTGTACAGCGGGTACGAATCTTCAGAGTTGTCGTTTACCAGAAGTACGTACGGGGCAACATTTCCAGAAACAAAGCACTGCAACAACCGCAGGATGGTGTCCTGAGGCTGAGAAGACTGATTGTCTGGATCTACAGGATTCACGCTCACAACGGCATTGTTGCGCTTGGTGCCGGTGATGTGGTTGCCGGTGATGGTGCAGCCGTCCAGCATCACAGTCGCTCCATTCGAAGCCCACAGGGCAGATGCTGTGCTTGTGCAGCCGGTGACCACGAGACCTGCAGCCTAGGGTTCTATAACTATCTCTATGTTCCTTAATCTCTAACGATCTTTATGTTCGCTAATTTCTATGTTCCCTCTAACTATATCTATGTTCCTTAATGTTCTAACCTAAGATAACTATCTCTATGATCCCTAATGTCATAGAGCCCCCAGAGATACATTTGGGGGCTACATTTCCTAACTTCATTTGGGGGCTGAGCCATGCTAGCATGAGCACTCAGCTTGAGCTTCGGCCTCATTGTGGCGAATTCATGCAATTGTTTTTCATCAATTCGAAAGTTTTCAAACCTGAAAGGTAGTAAGTAGGCATGAACCCAAATAAAAAGTTTTTCATCAATTCATTTCATCAATGCCAGGGGAGACCATAAAATTTTCATCAATTCCAGGGGAGACCATCAGAGACCCTTTCAAGCATCTGGCTCAGGATGTCGACTGGCTGGACCGGGATTCGAACCCAGGACCTTGTATGAGAGGGCACTTCACCACCCGTTGGATGCCCGTCGGATGAGGTGAAGTTCAATACGCATGCCACAGTTGTGCATGAGAGTGCATTGAAGCATAAACACATGAGCCAGATCTTGCGCAGCCAGCTGCCCTCCAGTCGCAACAATTTGTTTAAAAGAGGTGTGTCAAGTGAAAGAACTTTACCGCTTGTGTAAAAGAGGTGTGTAAAATTGAAGCACTTTACCGCTTGTGCACATGCATGCATGGAAGCATGCATACACAGGGCTCACCTTGCGCATACACCTGCCCTCCAAGCGCAACAAGGCTTCCAAACCTAGGGTCATCTTCTTGATCTCCTTGCAGCGTTACCGTCGTCAGCCACAGGTTGCAGCTTGCTGACTCACACCAGAGAATAGACCAAACGTCAACATCACGGCTCCGTTCAGTGCGGCGGAACCTGATGGCTAGGTTGTGCAGCCACACGTTCTTCCGCACATCCATCAAGTCCATGTCTGTCACAATCACACACTGCTGCGGCTGCATGCTAGGCAGTGAGCCCAAAGAAATACTTAGGTCTTCCTCACTGGGGGAAGTGCTGCAGTTGCCCTGCACCATATTGTTGCGTTCTAGTAATAAAACAGAAGTAGATAGCCCCATTTAAAACACAAAAAAAAGAATTAGTTAGCCATTCTATGGAGTTGTGCCTGTAACTTTACACACATTCTAGTACATATTGTCTTAGGTGTAATGCGATAATTTGCTGGTACATGACCCATTGTATGGAGTTATGCCTGTACAAAGAGATTACATCGACAGGACAGTAGAACTAGAAGTGCCTGAACACAAATATTGTGCATAATATGCTTGACTTGTTTTCGGCTGTATAATAGTAGGGGGCACTGCTGCAGATCATACCTGCACCAAGAGCTGCAGTTGAAGTGCTCTAGACCTGAAAAGGGGTAAAAGAATGAACTCTCGGCCCGAAGGCACAAATCCTAAGTACACACACACACACACACACACACACACACACACACACACACACACACACACACACACACACACACACACACACACACCTATCGTCACCTTTTGGTTTCTACTTTTTAACACACCCACACACACACACACACACATCAGCCTCTTGACGCCGTTATCCGAGGTCGCACCGTGCCCTGGCCACCTTCGCCAAGTCGCCTGAGTGCTTTCAAGCCTGAGACAGGATAAATACCCGGCGACTCCTGCATGCATGCATGGATATAAATTTGAATTTTCGACTTCCATCAATATGTCCACTGGTGTGGTTAGTCGTCATATTCCTCGCTGTTGTGAAAATGTTTGACCACAACCCTCACCAACCAATGATGGAGAACTGAATCAAGCCAACCAGAGCCGTTTGAATTCGCATTGGTCGTATCGATTTTGCCAACCACTGCGGCAGACGACCAGGATGTGGTGCAGGGTTCCTCTGTGCCTACCATACGCATCTTCGAAGAAGTCAGCACGAAAAGCATGGACGAGAAAGGTGACGGATGGCGTTCCAACTGAGTTCACTCGATGCTCAGAACCTACCTTTCGAGATCAAAAACAGAGTACAGCATGCTTGCACGAAGCGGAGGGAGCAAGCCTGTCATGACGACGGGAACGCTCACAACACCACACACGCCATTACAGCCAGGCCGTTCATGTTACAAAACATGTTCACAGGAAGCCACGCTAGCTTGTCACAAGAGCTCTTGCCGAAAGTCCAGAGATATCAGGTTGGTTCGGGCAGAGGTACTCTGCAGCGTGACGAGAGGAACTATAGGTTCGTGCACAGGCCGCAGTTGGTGCTTCACAGCTTCGCGGAAGATGTAATCCACACACAATAATTTGACATGCGCTGCTGTTGTCGAATGCTTATATACGTTTCCCCGTGTTCCATCGATCTACACGCAGGTTTTTTTCTGTTTGGTGGCGTACCCTTTTCCCCCTGATTCGAGGTGGTGGGGTTTCAATTCGGATTTAATTCAAATAAATAGTAAGGAAGAACAATAAAGGTGCAAGCAACACATACACGCCTGCTAACCAGCTTTCACGCACAATTTTATTTACGAATTCAAAGCTTGAGGCCATTCTGTGCTACGTTTGCATGTTATTATGGTCCCGGTTGGCTGCCTCGCGCAGCCATTCCTTTCACACAGGTGTGACAATTACGCAGGGAACAGTCATCTTTTGTAACAGAAATTATGAATCAAGCATTTCACGGCGGGATTGTGGATGCAAGTGTTGCGTTCTAGGAGCACGATTGCGCTGTGCTTGACAGGACGGCTCCTTCCAGGCGACAGCCTGATCACCACCCCTATCACTGAAGCAGGTAGCAGAAGTGTGTAAAGTTACAGGCATAACTGTTTTATGCCTGTAATAATAACTCTATATAATAGCTCATGTACCAGTTGAAGTGACACATGCATTTCAGATCTATATACAGAATCTTCCTGCTATGATGCGTTGCCGTCATGCATGCATGATGTTCAACACCCGCGTATGTGCACCGTTCGACACGCCAGGAACACACTTCATAGCCTAGGCGCACCCCCCTCATGCAACTGGGACTCCTTGCTGTTGTCGCCCCCCAAACCCTCATGGGGGCGCCACCCCGCCCCTCTCCCCTTTTTCCAGCACTGTCCTCGACACCGCAGCCTCTCCCTTCGCCCCCGCCTCGTCCCTCACCCCCTTCCCCCTCTCCCCCACCCTCACTGTCGACCCCGCATGATAGTGACCCAGCCACCTACAGCCCTAGCCCCTCAGCTCTGCCCCTTCCCTCCCACTGCCTCAGTGTCCCTTGAGCAACTCCACCGCCTCAGGCTTGTGGCAGCTGTTCCCTGCCGTTGTTGTTGTCAAGCCTGCCAGCGGGTGCCGTGCACGGTGCCCCTGACGAGGTGCCGGTATAGGGTCTGTAAAGGGTCTGCCTTGTGTCCTGTGCCTGTGTCATTTCTTTGTTTTGAATCGTTTCAGGGTTGCCTTCTTGGATCAGCTCCTGGACCGCTGCGCTCTTTGTGGTATGATCCGTAGTGTGCCACACCAGTATCGATGTACGTTCCATGCGTCATGAATCTCTGTATCTATACAGGAGCTGGGAGGGGGGGGGGGAGGTGCTGCAGGGCTGTTAAGAAGTGTGTTTATGTCGCTGCTGGGATGTTCATGGCAAACGTATCATGCCTGAACTTTTCGCTTTACTGCCAAACAAGTTTAATGAATATGAAATTGTTGCATTCTCTGCCTTACCTCCACGCCTCCTATCTTGCACCGCCGCCTGCAGGGCTGCAGCCTCCTGCCTGGCCTTCAATTGAACGACGTTATAGATGGCTAAGATTTCCTTTTGAAAATAATTCTTTCAAGTCCTTAAAGATTGTTTTCGGATCCGTACACTGCTAAAGTCGTATATATCGCTAACCGCGCCCCAAGTCCATCATCCCCCCACCCGTCCGCCTCCGTCGCAGGCCTTGGGTACACGCCCCTCAGCATCCTACCTTTTCTCCAGCTTCCACCTCGGCGCCCCCTCCTCCACCCATATTCTCCTTCGGTACCATGACACCTCCTGTGGACATTCGTTTGTGGGGTATTGTGACTGCACCCAGCTGGGGTGCTTGTGTGGCGCCTATCCTGTTGCTATATGTCGTGTGCCGTGCTCTCGTCTACATGTTGCCTGTGTGGGTGTTACAAACCAACCTCGAAGCATCCTTTCTACCAGTGTGTACTAGCCGTTGCATCAATGATGTTCGAATGTAGCCCGTTTACATGGGAGCTTATATTTCCAGTTCAGTGGCACTGTTCCAACAGAATATGTTGGCATTGTTCCAACAGAACAAGTTGGCAGAGTATGTTGGAAGAAAATTAGTTTGCACTTGCAACCTCAAGGCATCCGAGGAATGAGAGCTTGCTGCGGTGGACACCTCATGGAAATACAAAGAGCTACTGGACCCTTGCCCACTATGATGTACACTATTGGGCTTAGACTCTGTGGCAACTGCCAGTGTGTAAAGTTACAGCAACTGGCAGTCAACTTCTGACGAGACAAAACCACACAGCGCCTGAACTCCTAGAAGTCAGTCATGAATACCGTAACACTGCGTCCCCGGCAGTTGCCCATTGTGTTGTATCCAAAGTCTTTTCCAGAGAACAAAAAAAAGTGCGGGCGCCAGCTGAATCATCCAATAGATTCTGGGATATCGGTAAGACGCGAAGAACATCGAGAGCAAGATCCCATGCATGTTCCAGGATTGCGGTTCCATCTGCCAAAACCACATGTATCCAGTAACTGCCACGTTTTAGCTTCCACCTTTAACCTTCCACCCCGCCAGTGGACCTTCTGATTTTGACCCTCCGTCCTAGAGGTAAGATGGCCGGGGTGACTTCATTCATCTTTGCGTCATTGATTATTGAAGCTGCTTCAATGCCTTTTCCCTCCACATCACCACGGCACCGCATCACCAGGACTGTTTGCGGACCATCATTCGTGAATGTTCATATACCATGACTCATGGTCCATGAGCAACTCCATACTCCAGAATGCGAGTGATGGTTGACAGCAGAACACGTAGGGGAGTTGTTGTTCCACAGCATCGGACTGACAATGAGCGCCGTACATGTTCAAGGCTTCCAGAAGCATCCACACTAATTCCAAGCTCTGTCCAAGAAGATAGAATATTCTGTACAGTGTCTCCTGCAACATGAGTCTGCTGTCCTGCCCCGCTATATGCTGATGATAGCTGGCAGCAAGGTACTAATGGGTACACGCACTATTGAGTACACAGATGATGTGACATGCGAGTTTGCTCAGGAGCAATGCACACATGGGCTACCTTCCTGGCTGCGTGTGCATCATGTGCAGTCAAACATTCGAATCTGGGAGGCACACCTTTGGGAGACACGTATTTTGATCATGCATGCTTTCCATGCACATGCAACTGATCAAAGCCCACTATTGCACGTTCTTCACCTCCCAAACAAGACCAGTACCTGGACCAGCCTTCTGAGGTGAACAAAGGCTACCTGACCGCGTTACACCATCGGGTAATCTTTGCTCACCACATTGCGCAGGGCCATGTACTGGTGTTTCTTGGACGTGCAGAACGTGCACTTGATTTTGAAGCATGAGCCGGGTTCAAAGGCACACTGCATGGCCAGAGGCACCGTTTGTTAGTGACATGTCAACAGACTTCCACAACCCCTTACTTTACAGCCATGCTGTAGGTTATCCAGAACTGCCTGCAGATGAACCCAAGCATGCTGCGAAGCGCAAAGAACTCCAGGCCCTCACTTGAGAGGCTCCAGACTCAGGCGCTAGTGATGCCGCCGCTGCCGGTGCCATAGGCTAGCTCGATGCACTGCAGATGTCAACATCGCGTTTGGTTCACATGTTGAAGATTTGGCTCCTATGGTTCCTATGGCCACTGCTACAGCTGTTGAAGCTTTGCTTCCTATGGCCACTGCTACAACTGTGGGTGCGGCTTTGTCTATGGATGCCGCTGCGGAGTGCACTGTGTCTGTGGACATCAATGTGGCAGAAGACATTGCTACGGCTGCTGGGGCCTGTGAACATGTGCGTAAATGAAACGGTTGCTGTAGCAAGTCTCCCTTACAGGACATATATACAGCAACCTTTATCTTCACAACACATCGATTCAGAAGTGCGGGCGGCAGGGGTATAGTTACAGAATGGGAAAAAGCTAACTATGTCTGCAAAATTGTTGAATGTTTACTTTTGGGGTATTTTTAGGTGCTTTACACATGTTTTGTGTTGGTTGATTTTGGCTATTTGGGTTCATGCCTATTTACAACCTTTCCGGTTTGTAAAGGGTGGCACAGGTACTTTACACATCGTTTTACTTTTGAGGGCTGTTACCTGCTCTCCAGCTACTTTGGGCGAGACCTCTGTGGGCGAGGCCGTTGCACAGCTGCGTGATGATGGATGCGATATTTGTGCAGCACAGGCATCGCAATCTGAACTCGGGGGCATTCCCTCCTGTTTCAATGAACGAGCCCAGGTGGGCTTGGGGATACATGTAGCTGCCGCGTCCTCCGGCGACCGGTAATGTGGCACGGGGATTGTGTATTTCTGCAGAAATGTATCAAAATAAGCCAGGAGCTCATTGCATTCTGGTGGCGCCATCACGGACACGCATGGCCATCCCTAGCTGCATCATGGAGTCTAGGCTGCAGTCACGCAGCTGTATAATTATGCCCTTGGGTTCGCTTGGATGGTCAGGGTGTGGCAGGTAGCCCAGCGCCTGAACGACGTCAGGGCAGCCGCGCAGCTTGAAGGCGAGTTCCGCCTCCCGCTGCAGCTTCTCCCGGGTACCCTCCTGCCTTTGGTGACTCAGCTGCTGGAATGAATGATGCATGCTGCTCCACAACATGACGCATGCTCTCACGATGAAGGTTCGTACAGGGACTGCGAGGCTCGACAGTGAAGCCGTTTGTGTGGCCGTTCCTTTGCCATTCCAGATCTCCTTGTTGCTTCAGCCTTGAGACTCACGCATGAATAGCTCTCCTCTAATGAGGCCTGCACAGCTTGCTATGATGATTACCAAGACTCATCGGCAATGTCACAGCTATGGATAGATTTGGTGCTCAGGACCAAACCTATTGAATTCATGAATTTGTAACAAACACGTCTCTGGGAGATTACACACCTTTAAGTTCTTCTGTAGGTTGTTGAAGACCAAACAGCACGTTGTCAGTGCGCTGCAAGGAGCTCACCTGGCTGGCGCCTCCCCTGTCAGTTCAAGACAGACCCTAACAGTCGACGTGTGGAAGGCGTGTGCGGCTTGGTCAAGTTTATGGCTGTTAGGTGGCAGGAATCTACTCATCTTCGCAGCTCTTGCCACACACAAAGGCCGTGTCATCCGCAGACTATCGCACCGAGCATCATGCCCCTGCACGGCTTCCTGCGAGACCCTAACAGTCGACGCGCGGAGGACATGTGTGGCTCAGTGATGCCATGGTGCAAGTGCAATCTAGATAAGTTTCTCCAGGAACTCACTTATGAGTTTCTGGGGCCATTTGTGTAGATTTGACTTGCACTATGGCATCACCGAGCCGCACATGTCCTCCGCGCGTCGACTGTTAGGGTCTCGCAAGAAGCCGTGCAGGGGCACGATGCTCGGGTGCGATAGTCTGCGCATGACACGGCCTTTGTGTGTGGCAAGAGCTGCGAAGATGAGTAGATTCCTGCCACCTGACAGCCATAAACTTGCCTTTCTGAAAAGCTTCCCCCAGAGCCTGTGCTTAGCGACCTGCACACACCTGTCATTTATTCATCATGCATGATGTTGATTGATTGATCACAGGAGGGTGATTTTGAGTGATGTTGATTGATCACACATTGAGAGGTGCTTTATGTGCAACGAATGTCATCTGGCAGGCCACGCGCAGTAGTACTGCTCTGCAGACCCACTGCTGAGAAGAAGCAGCACAAAGAAGTCACCGCAAGCAAAGAAAGCAGCGCAAGGAAGCAGCGCAAGGAAAGAAAGCAGCGCAAAAAAAATACATTTATTATTCGGGGACTACACCATACTCATTTTGAGCTTCGGCCTCAGCGCCACAGTGGTGGAATGCATACAATTCATGCAATACAAACCGGAGAATTTCAGAAAGCATGCATACTGTGCACATGTGACGGTTTTCCACCCAGAATGTAAAATAAAACAAACAACATATTCGGGGACTACGCCATACTCATTTTGAGGAATGTGTGTAAAGTACCAGGCAGTAAAGTACCAGGCAGTAAGTCCATAGAACGGCTCATGTACCAGCAAATACAATTTCCACCCAGATTGAATTTCCACCCAAATGCAATTTCCACCCAGCATGAACCTTCGCCACATTATTGAGAAACTGTCCCTTTCGTGTGAAAGCATATTGAAATGAATCCCACCCAGTGTTTCGAACTTGGCCGATAACCCGTCCTCAGAACGAGATCTTATAAATCATCCTTATTCAGCTATCAACACAGGTGTACACACTGTCACACTTCCAGTTGTACACCCTTCCTGAAAGAGGGTCAGGGAGCAGAGCTTTTCAAGGAGCTAAAAGACTCCATGCAGACGTGTGGTCATGAGGTCCAGCTGACTGTTACGGAGGTGGCAATGGCGGCACAACATCTGTGCCAGCAAAGAAACTTCGTGGCTCACAACATGCCTCCGGTGGCATGTTGTGAGATGCGCAAGTATCTGTGCTAGCGCTCGAGCCATGTTTGATTCCCCGAGGTGCAGCATCAGAGCATGCGATGGGTAAGCCCTGTGTGGCAGGTGATTGCACTTCATGCTCCACCTGAGCGGCAGTTGAGAAAAGGAGAGATCTAGAGACTTGTTGCATCCTGGAGTCTTCTGCTGAGTGGCGCGTATGTCATTACTGCTGGAAACGAGTGTTCCAAGCTCAAGCTCACTGTGAACATAGCACAGGTGGTGGTTCAGCTGCAGCACGAAGCCTGTCAAATTCACAGTTTTGCATCGATTCCAATGTGAGCGAACAGATGCCGCCAAGGAAGAACATAGATCCCAAGGACCACAGAATCCCAACACAGTTATACACAACAAACTGGTGATTGGAACTCATTAAAGGCCTCAGGGGACCAGTTTTGAACAGCTCCATCCTGAACAGAACTTATGGTTTGCTGCTGAGGGACGTCTTGAGGGCTCCTCACTTGAGGACAAATCACATGATTATGTTCTGCTGTTTGCAGGCCTTGGAACCATGAACACATGAACAACTTGAATTGAACAACATGACTCATGAACACATGAACAACTTGGCTTAAAGGCGTGCCTTGGCGGTGGTGGATGGTACAGTGCTGGGATGAAGTCCTCTTCCAACTCCCCAATGCAACTGGGGCTGACTCTAGGAGTGCATGCGTCCCATCCAGCGCACACCATGAACCAACCAACCAGACGACTTCCAAACGCTCTCCTGCCACAAAAAAAGGTTATCCTCCTCTCAAGCGACATTCCTTCATACAACAAAAATAAGCAGCTACAAAGCTCGCTACCGAATCGCATCAAGAACAGTGCTGAGCTGCAGGAAACAGTCTCTTTCAAGGAAGCTGCAGTATCTGTTCTGCAAAGATTCTACATGCCGCATGCTTGTATAGCTCGTGTCAGTGATCATGATGGTGGCACCAGAACCTAGCGGTGTGAAATATCCTTGTTTTATAATGTTTTGGGGCGCGCAAGATCTTTTTAATGTTTTAAAACTTTTATTGGTGAATAGTGTGCACCGCACCTGCTTCCGCATCCCTGGATCTTGCAGAACCTTCTGTAGTGTTGCCTCGCTTTCTCCCGTTTCCTGCAGTCCTCCATGAATGTGAGCGGCAACCTTTGATTCTTGTCCTTGCATGATGAAGTGACCGGCGCCCTGAAGACCGCCAGGCTGCTTCCATGTGCGGTAAAATTGTTCAAGACGAAAACAAACATCAGTTTTGCAATGTTAACGTACGCTTCCCTATAGATACCTGCCAGCCAAACCCAGCAACGAGGTTGTAGACAAGAGGTGGTGGCGGCACAAAAAGAACAGAACCTAGCTACAGCCCCCCATGTGACACTTCCATGCTTGTCCGCCAAGGAGTGCAGCAGACCTCCCCTGATGTTCGCACGCCGGCCCACCCCCGGGGGGGGGGGGGGGGGGGGGCGGTTACCCCCGCGGTGCCGTTTCTAATCAAGCGAAGTCAGCTGCAAGGGCATAGTGTACAATAACATTGATGCAAAACACCGCAAACAGGTCTACCAGTCTCAGTCGCAACTGTTGTTTGCCTGTCAGCCAGGAGGAAACCTGTTTCACTAACAATACAGATGCACATGGGCAGGAAAACAAGGAAAAAGCATCCAGACATCAAAGTCACAAGGAATCCGGATCACTTGCAAATGAAACCATTCCATTCTGAGGGAAGGAGCGCACTGAGCCATAGGCGCCATATCCTAGGACCTCCATGTGCTAGCTGAGGCTGTGGGGCTGCGTCCTGCGATCACATGCAGTGGCGAGCCTGAGGTAACCAGTTCTCTGAGACCCAACGGCAACCTGCCAATGAGATGCACTACGCGCAGCTGTCTGGCATCACCTGGTGCCGCGCCGTCTACCATTCTACATTCTAGCTCATGCTCTGTGGGGGACTGCAATTGCTGCTCCTGGCTGTCCTGGTCTGTCTGCCATCCACTTCCCCACTGCTGCGGACTCGAGAAGAAGAATCTGTCTGAGTGCTGCGGCTTCTGTTCCTGCATGGGCATTCAGACGCTTTCAAACGGACACACAAAACGTGCTGGGATTCTTGGCATCTTGCAGCGAGTCATATCAAGCACATCGTATGAACACACATCGTTTCACACATCATGTCCATCCCCTGCTTGTGCGTGCACAGTTTATATATCTGCCTTTGTATCAAGTGCGCGAACGGTGATAAGTGCAACAGAAACAAATTCGAATTGCAGGTTTTTGAAATCAGCCAAAGGTGCCAGAAAGGGTGACCAAAGCTGAAATATTTCTACACAGATATAGAATGGAAGTATGGGGAACAAGTTTCAGGTTATGGATGATGTGGGTAGCAGACAGAGCTCACGCACGCGTGCGTGCTCGATGTCGTGTAGGAGTATCTTGGGCGCCTTTGAAGCTCTGGTTTGTGCCGTTTCTTCCGCGCATCTGCAGTGGGAGCTGCTGATACAGTGCTCTCGTTCTGGCTGCCGCCACCCGGGGCTTTGTCTGGGCTGCAACCACCTGAACTATGTTCTCCTGCATCTGCTTGGGGAGGTTTCTTGACTCTGAGGACTCTGCACAGCAGTCCGGCTATGATTCAATTGAGTGTGCAAGAATTAGATGCAGCACAATCAGAAACCCAGAAATGTCAACCTGGTTATTGTAGCCAGTGAAACAAAGTCTTGCTTGAGATATGAGTTCACATGTGTTAGCCGCTGTTTGAAGCCGCATTTCTGCCAAACAGCACGTCAAGGGCTATGGCCCCTTGTTCACATGCATGATGAACTGCGGCGCCTTGTTCACATGGACAGCTTCAGAAGAATGGACTCCTTCATAAGGGAGAGGGCATGCCAAGGGAGCGCAAACCCAGGGGACACACACATCATGAAGAGACAAGTACGCTAATCAGAGATACATTCGCGCAGGGCAGCATGTTTTCTGCACATGTGTGGGAGGAGGCGTCTCTGTCAGAGTCTCCCAAGCACCCAAGCGACAGGGTGATTAGTCAACTGAGTTCACTACCTACGGCACTCATGAGCCATTCTATGGAGTTATGCCTGTAACTTTACACACTACCTGCCATATGTGGCCCCTGACGAAACATCTTCGGCACAGTGCTCGGCATGTACTCAGGGAAATGCTTGATTCCAGTTAGTGTATTTTGGGGACGTGCAATGAAAGATATCACCAAAACATAGTGAATGGCAGAACGAGGAAATTTCTTACCGACATGCATGTGGTCACCGATTCGATACATGGTTGCGTGCATATAGAAGGGGACTTGATGGATCTTACAGACTTGATGAAATAAACGCAAGTACAACATTCGGGGATTGATGAGCGAGCAGAACGTACAGACACAACACCTTCAGCAAAGCATGCGCACCTGGCAAGCCTTGTATGTATGCCAGTCGTGTAGCTGTTGGAAGGCCGCCGCTGCGTGTTGACAGCGACACGGGCGCGGCTGTGTTGTCAGTTGGCAGGCATACGAGGTGCCTGTCCTTTCCACGCAGCTACCAAGTTCAGCATTTCCTGCAGGGTAACCTGAATACACACAGCCGTGTTAATAATTTCGCCATTATGTATTTAGGACAAGACTGTGAACAGCAGCCTGCAGGGCAGAGGCTGCCTCATTCAGACACTGGTTCGAATCACAATTGTCCAACCTTTTTCCCTGTCGTTGCTTCGGAAGTGGCAAGTCCTGTGTCGTTTGTGCAAGGTCGAGCTAAGTTTTCATGCGATGATGTGCTGGTACATGAGCCATTCTATGGAGTTATGCCTGTAACTTTACACACCTCATTCAGCGGGAAACGAAGTACCAATTACTGTAACGATGGCCTTGGGGGCCAACAAGGGCATCAATGAATCTAGCGCATGCTGAGTCCTGCAGAATCTGAATGTAATAAATAGATTATTCAGGAATTACGCAATGCTCAGTTGTAGTATTGCAGTTTTATGTCCGCGCCTGGGAGCATGCATTTGGTACATGTTTCAGTGTGGGCATATGTATACTCATCTGTAAACATAGAAAGGTGATAACACACCTGCTTCCTCTGGCTCTGCTTCACTGATCCCGTGGCATACCCTTCTTCTGCCTGAGCGCCAGTGCGTCTGGCATGCATGCGTTCTCTACTACCGGGTCGCCTGCGCTGAGGAAGCAGTCGCATACCTGCATGCCTACGAGCCCAGTTACAGGTTCTTCTTTGCAGGCACTTTTAAAGGATAGTATACATAGGTGGCTGCTGCGCCCATCTTGATGTTGTTGCATCGTCAGAATGTAGCATGTAGGTCGAATTGTGGTATGATCTTGAGATTATCTTGAGATTATCACCCCACAAAAAAAAAGCTAATCGGGAACCACGCCATACCCAAGAAGGGCTTCGGCCAGAACGCAACATGGATCCGCAATATTGCCTTCTAATCAAACCACAAGGTGACAAAGCAACATACAATACTTCATTCAATCTTACCGCAGTCCACAGAACATGAAAGCAGCATACTGCAGTACATGGCATAAGATAGCAACATACCGGAGTACATGGGTCTTGGGCAACAGGAGCCTCTGATCAGGCACTTCTAGGGGTACATGTCAAGCTTGCCGAGGCGTAGATTGAGGCTCAGAGTCAAGCACACCACCATGAAGGCCGGAGATGACACAAGGAAAGCTGAGGCTGACACAAGGAAAGCTGAGGCTGGCACAAGGAAGGCTGAGGCTGAGGTGTGTAAAGTGACAGGCTGAGGTCAGGAAGACCGAGGCTGAGACTAGGAAGGCTGACACCAGGAAGGCTGAGGCTGATACCAGGAAGGCTGAGGCTGAGTGTTGCTATCTCCGCATACGGCATCTTTCAACCTGCACACGTGTTGCTTTAGAGCTTGCATATTCACAGAACGAGACCATATTATGTCGTGACGGAGGTCTTGTTTCTGGATGCAAACGCATTCGCATAGGTGAGCAAACCATACATCTAGACAAAGGCTCACAGCACGCGAAGGCTTCCAAACTGACGCACAGCTCGACACATATATATGCACAGTCGGAACCGAGTCCGCACTTCGCTCACATCGCAATCGGGACAATTCTTTCCGTTCGCTCAAGCAGGGTCATCCCGAGTTCTATTTCACCGCTTTCACACGTATGCCCAAGATAACAAGTGCAAAAAGGGCGGTGGTGGCCCAAATTAATCATTCAGTGACGGTAACAAATACTTCACGAAACAGCGCGCAGGCTCGCTCCCTTCACCCTGGCAATGTAATAAGAAAACCTGGATGTGAAGCAAACCTAGAAGGAACCGCTTTGTCCAGGCGTGTGTGGGAGTAAATGCCCACAAACTCTTGAAACCCTGTGTTGGATGTGCGAGATTCGAAGGTCGAGAAAGGAATTGAATGACACGAAAAAGGGGAAAGTGGGCAAAACACACGAATGCTGACAGCATCCCACCAAATGCTGGGAAGAATCGCACCCAAAGAGTCCATGCATCAACGTCTTAGCTCACTGAAGAAAAAACATGTCCCACTTGCAGCATCGGAATCGTTAACAGGTTGCCTGCAAAAAAGTCCGTAGATCGATGACCATTGCGTGGCATCTGCAGGCTTGATGGTACCGTGTTTCTCGGAGTTATGAACAAACTCGATCACAGCCCTGGGGGCCAATCAATCTGGGTTGGGGAAAAGACCCCAAACCCTTGTAAGTTCGGATCATTCACATTGTTCCTGCTGCATCTGACAACAGTTTGGGCAAGCGACAAGGATGCTGCATCTCAGATACAGCCTGTTCAGAACCGGGACCCGCCGTACCTTTCTCGACAGGACGAACTGCGTGGCTTAGGATCCGGCGGGAAGTCCATGTTAACTAGAACGCCATGTGCACAACGCTCTGCATCAAACAATCGCTCGACACATTCCTTATGCTATCAAAAACAGAGTACAACATGCTTGCATGCAACGGTGCGAGCAAGGCCTTCATGATGAAGGAAATCCTCAACACATCAAGAACCCTAACACAGTCCTAGTGGCATAATCGTTCAGAAAAAGCTGTGCTAGCATGTCATTAGAGAAGTCGCGGACACGACAGAGGCATCAAGATGGTTCTGCCACGGAGGTATTCAGTAGTGGGGAAAGAAAAAATTTTGCTCATCGGGAACCACGCCACATAGGTGCGCTTTGGCGCAATACTAGTGTTCGAGATCTACAGCTTCCTGGAAGTCGTCCTGCTCTGACACTACCTGAACATGTGTCCTGCTGTTGTCGGTTATATGGGCTCCGCGTATTCCATCAATCTTCATGCTGGCGTTCTCTCTTCTGGGCTGATGGGGTTTTGTTTCTCGCAGTTTTGGGTTTCGTTCTTGGTCTCAAGCAAAGATTCCATACATCATCAAGGTGCAAAACCCCACACAATTGCACAAGCGCCTGCGAGTGCAATGATATAGCTTTTTGACACTTGGGGTACTCTGTAGTGTGCTTGCAAGACTTCGTCGGCTGCCCTCGGCCAGACAACGCGCATGGTCATTCATGAATACCAAAATGATGTATCGTATACGCAGCCACCAGATCAGTGTCGCACCAACACTATCCGATGAAGCATATCGTGGCAGCAACCTTTGCGTCTTTGTTGTGTTCAACGGGCACGGCTGCGCTGTGCCCATTTCCATGAGCCGCTTTCTGTGTAGGACGCAGGCGCCTCATGAGCATCCTCATGATCAGTGAAGTAGGCAGCCGCAGTGACAAAAGATTCGTTTCTTGGATCATGGCGTGTGACTGTTGCAGCTTCGCGACACCTGCAGGCGCTGACTGCTATCCGATCTGCTCCGTTGACCTAGTCGTAGAGGTGATACAGTCAGCTATGGCATTGCTTCTCAGCATTCCTGGTATCAAGGTGTGGCTTATGTTACATGTGCTCGTATGTCGTGGAAGGTATGCCATGCCTGGTGTGCAGATGTGAGTTCGTTTTCGTTCTTGAAAGATGTGAACTCTGTCAATACATGTATCGTGATGCATGCCCACATGCCATGTCCACTTGTTTATAGCAAACTATCACTGCAGTTCTGTTGCAAGAACGGCCATCCGCTTCCAATGCAGGGGTATGCAAGCCAGCAGTTGCTGATGAGATCACATTGCAGCACATTCCTGTGAAGGTGCGCACCATTCTGTTGTGTGTGCGTGTGTTAAAAGTAATAACCAGTGTACCCTCCAGCTTGTAGAACGCAAAGTGATCATGTGCAGGTCAGGAGTGACGATGCTCTCTGCCTTGCTTGCAACACTCCACACACGCAGCCAATGCTGCATCCAGGACCACCCCCCAGTTTCTTAAGACCACCCTTGAATATCTTTTTCATACCTTGCTGAGGATGGTCCGGAGTGGTGGGGTGTGAATTTCAGGGCTGGACGGGTGCTGTGTTGGTGTCGATCATGCTGCCTGTGACTTGCCAACGAGAGGTAGGGGACATCGCAAGCAAAACTCAAAAACAGAGTACAACATGCTTGCCCGCAGCTGCAAAAGCACGTCTTTCTCGTGATCTTGCAGCTGCGGACACGCATGCTGAACTCTGTGTTTGAATTTGCTGAGCACAGATGCTCCTGCAGAGGCTATCAGGAAGCACTTGGATCAATCTAGCATTCATAAACCGCATGGATGTGAAGCTGTGAACTCTAGTGAGACTCTCCTATAGAGCAGCGGGTAGTGATGAGAGTACGTGGTACAGTTTTTGTGCATGTGTCTTCGTATAGTTTATGCAGACGCATAAACCATACGAAGAACACATCACCTGTTGGCAGCACGTGTCACCAAAGCTGCGTATCCAACATAGGCGATACCTTCCGCGTACAGTGTGTGTGCATACGTGCACAAGTATACGCACCCTTGGTGTGCTACGAAGGGTACGTTTCCAGTATAGGTTGTTAAGTCTTTGTGATGTCGCATACTGTACATTGCTTCATCCATCTGTAACTCCCTTCGTGGTGTCGGAAGTCCTCGATGATACGCTTGTGGTAGGCTTTTGCATTGCTGCACAAACCTCACTGCTGATTCATGTTTTTGTCACAAGTATGTTGCAATATATCTGTTGAACAGTATAGCTGTTGCGAACTTGTTGTGACTTGAAGTGTTACTATATCGAGTGGCCATGCATCCCACATGCATGGCCACACATCGAGGACGCACACGTCTACTGAAGCACGACTGTGTTGGTCAGTGCCAAGCTTGGTGGCAGTCTGTGCTACGTTTGCATGTTATTATGGTACCGGTTGGCTGCCTCGCGCAGCCATCCGTTTCACACAGGCGTGTGCCGATCACGCAAGGAACAGCCAATTTCTGCACCAGAAATGATTAATTAGGCATTTCACAACGGCAATCTCAATGCAACTGTTGCGGTGTAGGAGCAGGATTGCGCTGTGCTTGATAGGACGGTTCATTCCAGTCGAAAGCCTGATCACCACCCTTGTTATCAGTGAAGCAGGTAGCAAAAGTTTTGTAAAGTTACAGGCATAATTTTTTTTTTCAGTAACTAGGCTTTACAAACCGGAAAGGTAGGGAATAGGCATGAACCCAAATAGCCAAAAGTAACTAAGACAAAATCACCACAACTTCACTCGAATGGCACAACAGCACCATCACGAAAGTCTTTCCCAGCAAGTCTTTCCCAGTTTTTTCTGTAACTATAAATTTATAGAATAGCTCAGGTACCAGCAGAAGTGACACATGCGTTTCAGATCTATTCACATAATCTTCCTGCTATGATGGCAACACATCCTGCGTGTGTGCACCGTTCAACACGCCAGCAACATACTTCAGCCCTTGCCGTACCATTGTCATGCAACTGGGACCCCTGATTACTGCCGGCCCCCAACCACTACCCCTCCCCCTTGCTTTTTTTTCCTGTACTGTCTCCGCCACCGCAGCCTCTCCCTTCAGCCCCGCCTCGTCCTCCACCGCCTGCCCCCTCTACCCCGCCCCTACCACCCCCCCTCAGTAACAGCGACCCAGGCGCCCACCGCTCTAGCCTCTCGGCATCCCCCCCCCTCCCCCCTCCCCCCTCCCACTGCCTCGGTGTCCCCTGCACATCTCTCTTTCACTAGGGCCAGCGCTTCAGGCTTGTGGTAGTTGCTCTCTGCCATTTGTTGTTGTCAAGCCTGCCAGCGGGCGCCGTGCATGGTTCCCCTGGCAAGGTGGCGGTATAGGGTCTGCAAAGGGCCTGCCTTGTGTGCTTTGCGTGTGCCATTTCCTTGTTTTGCGTGGTTGCCAGGTTCCTTTCTTGCATAAGCTCCTGGGCCTGTGCGCGCATTGTGTGCTAGTGTGCCACACCAGCATCGATTCATCTTCCATACTTCATGAAAATCTGTATAGCAGAGACGAAAGAGAGAAAAGTTTGCATGTACACAGTTGACGTCACTGTCATGGCAACGGCCATGTGTTTGTGCAACTGTGGAACAACGTGCTGCTCATGGTAAGTTTGCATTGCGATTGAGACCACCCCCCCTCTTGATTATCCCCCACACTTGATTGCCCCCCACTTGATTGTCTCTTGCGCCGCACGAGTGGAGGTTGCAGCTGGAGGTTGACTTGTGACACAAGTGTCTTCCAAGAACTATGGCAGTCACTTTAAAAGTGGCTCGATGTATAGCCAGACAAAGTTCAATGGCCTCGAAGAACCAGCAGGAATTTAAGCAGCAAATACACAGGAGGCACGGAGTCGCTGGACAACAGTGACTTGTTGAAGCGTCTTTCTAGTTCTCATGTCGCAAGAATCATTTCTCCTCCAACATGTCTGCTTTCAAGTCCGGACAGAAAATTTTCAAGACCAGGCTAACAGGCTGGGTGTGGCGAGGTGGCCCGAATTTTCAGGTGTCCATTCACTTTTGCAGAAGCACAATTAAAACAAAAGTATCTCTGAATATCAAATCAGTTGGTTAGCTCACCACGGCTACACATGCTGCTGCAAACCCACCTCGAAGGATCCCTTCTGGCAGTGTCTACTAGCCTGTTTGTCAATGGCGTTCGAACGTAGCCCATCTATATGAGAGCTTATATTTCCAGTTCAGAGGTCATATTCCAACAGAATGTTGTGTGAGTGTTCCAACAGAATATGTGTAGAAGGTTGCACTTGCAACCTCAAGGCATTAGAGGAAATAGAGCTTGCTGCGGTGGTCACCTCATGGGAATACAAAGAGCTACTGAACCCTTACCCACTATGATGTACACTATTGGGCAACTGGAAGTGTGTACAGCTACAGCTACATCAACTGACAGTTAACTTCTGACGAGACAATACAACACAGCACCTGTACGAATTGTAGTTAGCCATGAATAGCGTAACACTGAGTCCACAGTATTTCCTCATTGTGTTCATCGTATCCAGATTCTTTTCCAGAGTAAAAATTGTGCTCAGGCGCCAGCACCCGTCACAAACCGGAAAGGTTGTGAATCGGGCGCCAGCTGAATCATCCAATAGATTTTGGAACATCAGTTATACGCAAAGATAATGAAAGTAAGACCCCATGCATGTAGCAGGAAAACGGTTCCATCTGCCATCGCCAATGCCACATGTATCCAGTAACTATCACGTTTCAGCTTCGACCTTTGACCTTTCATCCCTCCAGTGGACCTTCTGCTTTTAACCCTCCATCCTACAGGCCCCAGAAGACGGGGGGGTGAAGGCGGGGGGATGAGGTAACAAGGCGGGGGGGCTTCATTCATCTTTGCGTCATTGATTTTCAAAACTGCTCCAATGCCCTTTCCCTCACCACCGCACCACATCACCAGGACTGTTTGCGGACCATCGTCCAAGAGTTTTCATATACCATGAGCATTGTTGTAGTCCACCTCTTTCTTGCTCCAGAATGCAAGCTCTGGTTCAGAACAGCACGCAGGGGAGTTGTTGTTCCACAGCATCGGACTGACAATGAGCGCCGTACATGTTCAAGGCTTCCAGAAGCATCCACACTAATTCCAAGCTCTGTCCAAGAAGATAGAATATTCTGTACAGTGTCTCCTGCAACATGAGTCTGCTGTCCTGCCCCGCTATATGCTGATGATAGCTGGCAGCAAGGTACTAATGGGTACACATATTATGGTACATGAGTCATTCTATGGAGTTATGATTCCTGTATTTTATGGAGTTATTATGCCTATAACTTTTCTACACATATATTATGCGACACGCAAGTTCGCTCATGAGCAAAGCAAGCATGGGCGATCTTCCTGGTTGTGTGCGCAGCATCTACAGGCAAACATTCGAATCTGGGAGTCACACCTTGACACATACATTCAGCATACATGCTTTCCATGCATATCCAAGTGAGCAAAGGTCTCTATTGCACGTTCGGTACCTCTCAAATAAGACCAGTACTTGGACCAGCATTCTGAGGTGAACAACGGCTATCGGATCGCGTTGCACCATCAGCTAATCTTTGCTCACCACATTGCGCAGGGCCATGTACAGGTCCTGCTTGGATGTGCAGAATGTGCACTTGGTTGTGGGTGTGGCTCCGACTATAGATCCTGTGATAGAATCCCTGGTGGTTGAAGGCAGTAATGTGCGGCTTGGTCATGCCATGATGGACATACAATCTATATCAATTGCCCCAGAAACTCATGAGTTCCTGGAGCAACTGGTGTAGATTGGACTTGCACAACGGCATCACCAAGCCGCACATGTCCTCCGCACGTCGCCTGTTAGGGTCTGGAATGAAGCCGTGGACTGGCAGGATGTTTGGATGCAATAGTCTGCGCATGATACAGCCTTTTTTGGTAGCCAGAGCTTCAAAGGTGCGTCAAATGCCGGCCACTTGAGACCCGAAAACTTGCTTTTTTATGGACCGCTTCCCCTAGAGCCTATGCTTGGTGACCTGCACATACCTGTCGTTTATTCATGATGCATGATGCTGATTGATCACGCGAGGTGTGGCAGGGGTGAGCGTGGCACCTCGAGGGTGGTGATGCGCAAAGCCCAAGTTCATGCACACAGAACACCATCTGGCAGGGAACGGCCAACGGTACTTGTCTGTCACTGCTGAAAAGTAGCAGCTCACAGAAGTCACTGCAAGCAAACACAGCATTGCAATGTAACCTTGCAGTCTCAGTCCCAAGCCATACAGTCTCAGTCACAACTGTTGCTTGCCTGTCAGCCAGGAGGGAACCTGTTGCACTGACACCACTGAGACACAGGGGCAGGAGGGGCAGGAGGATGAGGTGGCACCTCTAGTTAACGCTCATTGGATCCCAGGAAAACGTGATGAAGAAAGAGATTGCCCACCAAACAGCCATTGAAGGTTTTTTGCATCATCGCGATGGGCCCAGCAAGCGTGAGAGGCCAATTCTCGGAAATCTATGAACCAGCCAAGCAGACGGCTTGCAAACGCTCTCCTGCAAAGAAAAAGACATCTGGTCAAACCACCTTCCTTCGTACAAGGAAGTCAGCAGCTGCAAAGTTCGCTACCAAGGCGCATCACGAACACGCTTTCCTGCAGGTCGCGAAACTCTTTCTTGTACAAGTCGAACTTAGACACTCCAATGTACAGCATGAATCCCGTACCTTTGCATCCTCATGGCTCGAACTGCTGCCGTTCGGTGTGCCGTTGCTACAAAGTGCTGCTCGCTGATATTGCAGGAATATAGATTGGGTATACATACTGTTCGCAGAACACACGCTGCAGCTTCCTTCTATGAGACTGCTTGGCCAGAAGTGCGTGCAGTACTTGAGTCGCAAGCCTGGCCCAGTACGTACTGGGCCAGGCTTGCGATAGTCCCCAGCATCGTCAGGATGCTGAGGTGGAATTGGACAAGTCACAGTAGGCAGTGGCACACCAATTCACACACTGGCAATGCCGGTTCTGCCACCGAAAACACGTCACGTTGTCCGTCAGTACGTCTTCTTTTAGAGGGAACCTCCAGCTCCTCTTTTTTGAACAGCCCATCTGCCACATGCGAGCACAGCTCTTGTCGTGTATTCGTGTCTCCCAGGTAGTCAGCTGCCTGCACAAATCCAACTCGGCTGCCTTCTCTGTTGTCTCAAAGTTTCTGTCTTTGCGCATGTTGAAATGGCCGGCGCCCTGAAGGCCGGCAGACTGCTTCCAGGTGCAGTGTACCAATTCGAAAAATGTTTTGGGTTCAGGACGAAAATTATTCTCAGTTTTGCAATAATCAGTTACGCTTCCCTATGGATATCTGCCCATCAAACCCGGCAAAGAGGCCTTGACAACATTGACAGTGATGATGGGGCCTAGGTACAGCCCCCCCTGTGATACTTCCATGCTTGTCCGCCAGGGCGTCCGCCAGGGCGTCAGGCCCCCCCCCCATGCTTGCTCTCCCGCCCACTAGGGGGGGCGGTAACCCCCGCGGTGCCATTTGTAAGCAAAAAAAGTCACCGGGATAGCATGGCCGGCACAATTACATTGATGCAAACCACCGCAAAGAGGTCTTACAGTCTCAGTCACAACTGTTGCTTGCTTGTCAGCCAGGAAGGAACCCGTTGCACTAACACAACCGAGACGAACGAAACAGGGGCTGGGAAACAATAACAAGTGTAAAGTTGCAGGCATAAAAAGACATCCAAAAGTCAAAGTGACAAGGTACCAGGATCATTAGGACATGAAACCGTGCCATTCTGGGGGAAGGGGCGCACTGAGCCATAGGTGCCATAGCCTAGGATTGCCACGAGCTGTCGGAGACTGTCGGGTTGCGTGTTGACGTCAACATGCAGTGGAGTGTCTTCAGGTATCGGTTCTCGGAGTCCCAGCGGCACAGTGCCAGTGCTCTGCTCGACGCTCAGTTGGCAGGCACCACCTGCTGCTGCTCAATCTACCATTCTACATTTCGCCTCATGCTCGGTGTGGGACTGCGATTGCTGCTACTAGCTGTGCTGGTCGGTCTGCCATCCACTTCTCCACTGCTGTGGAGTTGAGAAGAAGAATCCGTGTGAGTGCTGTCCATTCTCGTCCTGCATGGGCAGTCAGAGGCGTTCACAGGGACAGACAAAACGTCTTGGGATTGTTGGCATCCTCTCTCTTGCAGCAAGTCATTTCAAGCACATCGTATCAACACACATCGTATCCCTCCGTGGCACATCAGATCTCTCCTCTGCTTTTGAGTGCACAGCTGACAAATATGCTCTGACTATCGTGACTATATATATATATATATATATATGTATGTAATCGGGAACCACGCCACAACATATTCAGCACAGCATTCGCACCTGCAAAGCCTTGTATGTATGCCCGTTGTGCAGCTGTTGGAAGACCGTCACTGTGTGTGGACGTCGACAAGGGCGCAGCTGTGTTGTCCCTTGTCAGGCAGGGGACAGTGCAGTAGCATCCCGCAGTTCTTCATTTGTCAGAACGGGTATTTCACTGTGGTATACGGTGTGTGTAGATGTGCGGTGGCTGCCAGGTAGAAGTACAAGATGTCCCTGACTGGGCCACCTGTGAGCAACCAACTGCCCTGCCCTTGCTAAAATGCCCTACCCCATGCACCCCCGAACCACAGACCCCAGCACAGGTGGCTGCGCCCACCACCCCCGATGTTGCAGAGGATCCAGACGACCCCCCTACATCCCAAGAGCTGCTGCGGCTCCGAAGCAAGACCACTGTCACCATCTGTGGCGAGTCTATCCGAAGGCTCCCATAGGTAGAAACCGACGACCTCCCTGAATGGGCTGCATGTGACCTTCACTGGTCCTGTGCCTTTCCCCTGCCAGTGAGCCTGGCTTTCATGCGTTCTCTTTTACCGGGCCGCCTGCGCTGAAGAAGGTGTGTAAAGCTACAGGCTTAACTCCATAGCATGGCTCATGTACCAGCAAATCATCGCATGCCAACTTAGCTGAAGAAGCAGCCGCATACCTGCGATGAGACCAGTTACAGGTACTTCTTTTCAGGCATACTTCAAGGTTATTATACATTGGTGGCTGATACCCCACAATGCAACATGGATCCGTAACATTCCTTCTAATCAAACCACATAGTGACAGAGCATCATATAATACTTCATCCAATCTTACTGCAGTCCATGGCATAAGACAGCAACAGACTGCAGCACATTGCATAAGACAGCAACATACCGGAGTACATGGCTCTTCGAAAACAGGTGTCTGTTGTCAGGCAAGTCTAGGGGCACATCTTAAGCTTGCGGAGGCCCAGATAGGAAATAATGAGGCTCAAAGTCAACCACACCACCTTCAGCTCAGAGGACGACACCATGAAGGCTGAAGATGACACAAGGAAGGTTGAGGTTGACACAAGGAAGGCTGAAGATGACACCAGCGCCGAGGGCGAGTGTTGCGGCCTCGCCATAAGTGTTCTGCTCCCATCACACCATGTTCTCACTTTGGAACTCCCTGTGGCCACGTTCTCCAGCATCTCAATAGGTCGAATGGCATGGTGTTATTTTGAAGCTTACATTGGGCTGTAGGCTCCTGTACCTCGTACAAGTCCTTGTCTCCCTCCCTACGGCTTGGTCAGCAGTTGTTGCTCTTTGGGACATGTCGAACATTGGGTTGCCATTGACCTGCATTCCTTGATCTGCTGGATAGGCAGTAGGATCATCCTCTTCTGGATGAAATGCCAGCGGCTGCAGCTGCGGCGCCTTCTGCTGCGTCGATGGCGTGGGGGCTGCAGGTGGTGACAGCACTGGAGAAGCAGGAGTTGTAGATCCAGTTGGAGGCTGAGACTGTACTGGCTTGGACAGCTGCACTTCTGTTTCGAGGAAATGAGAGAAATCTGCTCTTGAGTCGCAAACCGGTGGCGCCGTCTCGTCGAACTCAACACTGCGAGAAGTCTCAACTGTCCCACGAGAGGTCAAGACTCGAGATGCTTTAGCATTTGGCCATGCAATGCCAACATATTGCACCCTTTCACTCTTGCGAGTATTACTGGACTTCTTTCGTTTCTCCGATGGAATGAGTTTCCATGCTGTGTATCCCCAGATGCGCAGAGATCCAGCATCTGGCTTCTCGCCGTTGATCAGTTCCCAAGGAGTAGTGGAGCCTGTGGATGATGATATGTTCTGCAAATTAACAGGAATGCCACAGGGTTTCAGCCCATAGTGAATCTCGCAGACCGGAGTCTGAAAGCAGGCATTGCATGCGCTCTTTGAGCACTCCGATGGCAC